>MINK01013248.1:0-16608 GCA_001735545.1 Phormia regina
AAAGTTTATTAATATTGACTCGCTCTGTAAACTGTTTTTTTTTTTTTTTTTTTAATGAAAAAATTAAAGTTAAAAAAATAAGTCAACGAACACATTATTAAACAACCAGTTTTCTGTTTTTATTTTGCATAAAATTATATGCCTGTTCATTCTACTGGTTATGTATTCAAAAGTATCGATGAAAACCATAAACATATTTTGACTTTAAGTCGATTATAGGTGTAATCCAATTACAACCAAATTATTAAAACTTTAACACTCCTAAATCATTAAAAATATTAAAATTTTTATTAAACTGGTATGCAATTTTATTAATATACATACAGGCTGCATTTCATTAACATATTGCATATATGTATGAATGTAAGTATGTATGTATGTTTGCAAATAGTTTATCTCTTAATCTTTAGTTTTGCTTTTATGCGTCATCAAGTGTTAAAGTCAAATCACATTCAATTACATTGTTTGTTAACATAAATGTTTCCTATAATTTTTGAATTACTATATAAATGTATTATTAAATACAGTTTATTTGTTTTCCTGTTAAGTAAATTTTTGGCAAACGAAACAATTGCAATTCGAAAATATGTAAAAAAGGGGAGAAAATCAATGTGTAAAAAATATTTGTTGTTTAATCAATTTGCCAAAGACTCGGTGACATGCTTAAAATAGCTGCCACAAAACAAAATTTCGTACATTTAAATACTTGTAAATAGTATTTATAATTAATGTCTTTCTATATGTTAAATGTACATACATATGTTAGTGTGTATGTTAGGTATCTTTGTATCATGTAATTATACAACAATAATACACGTTGTAACAACACAACAAGACACAACATTTGTTTTCTGTGTTATTTTGTATCGACTGTTAATTAAAATATTTGCAAGTGATTTATTTTCGGGTATTTTGCAAAAAAATAAAACAATGCAATGCAATCGAAAAACAAAATTAAAAAATGTACTTGTACAAGCTATAGAGAACAAATCGAAATAAAATTCAAATACTTTTAATCGAAATTCAATTGATGTTACTAAGAAAACAAAGTCCAATGAATTTAAAACGACTAGCCGTCGCTGAATGTATTTTAAGTAACGTCGCTAGTATTCTGATTTTGTATTGTTGACAATTAAATAAAAATTTTCTGTTAAATTTTAAATAATTAAGTTTGTAGCTCATACGTTAGACAGATTATATAAAAAGTTTGACATGGAAAGCAATGACTACAAATACTATTTTATTTTAAGAAATATTTAAATTTGAATTGTTCCCGGCAAAAATAAACAGAAGTCATTTTTAGGAATGTACATTTTCATTACTTCCAAAGTATCAATAGATATATATTTTCGATATTTTAAAAAGTAATAAAACCAACATCTTAAGATGTAATTAAAAATGTATTCAAAAGATTTATTCCAAAAATGTATTAGTTTATGCATAAATTAAATTTAATTTCCTTGCAGTGATAGAAAGTGAAATCCAAAGAATCAGTTTTTCATAACATCGTTGACATGAATTCCTATTCAGTGAATAGGAATCAAAAAAGAGAACATTTTCCTATGACAAGCCTATGTTAAATTCATTGGAAATGATCTGAATTTGCTCTACTGGATCACAAGTTCATTATCTTTTTTTGCTGGGTTGTAATTCTAGGATTCCTTACCAAAAGTTTTCTAAAAAATATATACACTTAAAAAAAGTATTTTTAATGAATGCGATTAATTAAATGAAATTCAGTAATTTGTTCCCAAGAATTTATTAATTAGTACACTAATAATTCATAGTTCCAATGAAAAGATTCATTAAAATTCACTGAAAAAATTTAAGCTATTATTAACATTTTATTGAAACCATTACTTAAATTTTGTCTTAATAAGTTAAGTTAATTAGTTAATTGATTTAATGTATAAGTACATAGAATTGTTTTTTTTTCAATGTTCTAATACATTGTTTTAATTAAGAAGAAGCATGAACACAATGAACAAAATTATTGAATCAATGAAATATATCATTAAATTCCATTAAAATAAATACTTTCTAATGGGATATAAAGTAAACAAAAACAAAACAGTTTGCTTTTATATATCTTAACAAAAAATGACGAGTTTTAAATAAAAGTCAAAAATTCTGTGTTTTTTTTTAAAGGAAAATTATTAAAACGCAAATAAATTATAAAACACGAGCTAATTGCCGGGTCAGTTGCCCGGGTTTTATTGAACAATAATATAAATTAAAATGAATTTTTTTATGAAAAATTCTTCTACAGTAAAAGATGTTTCAACATGACATGGAATCCGTTTTGATATAGAATCACTGACCTCGAAATCCTTTAGAAATATAATAAAACATCATATGAACGAAAAAGTACCACAATGTCCCCTAATGAATTTTCATTAACTTAGGATAATGTATCTAAATTAAAAATTATAAAAAATTCAAAAAGTACCATCAGAACAAAAAAGGTACCATAAAATCTCCTCTTATGGATTAACAATCCTTTAGGACTACATACCATTATTTTCATCTTTCTAGGGTCATAATTATAAAAAAAATCAAAAAGTACCATTAGAAGAACAAAAAAGTACCATAAAGATCGCTCTTTAAATTTTTTCTCATATAGGATCATGTATATTTAAATTCATGTGTTATATATTACTGGAAATTCAAAAAGTACCATTAGAAGAACAAAAAAAAAGTACCACAAAGACTTCTGTTATGGATTCTCATTCACTTAGGACCACATAACCCTAATTTCATGTTTCTAGGTTCATAATTTTAGAAAACTCAAAAAGTATTGTAGTACTTTTTGAGTCCCCTCTTATGAATTCTCATTAACTAAGGGTCACATATCCCAAATTTCATGTTTCTAAGTTCATAATTATATAAATTTCAAAAAAGTACCAGAAAGTCCCTTCTAATGGATTCTTATTAACTAAAGACCACATATTACTAATTTCATGTTTCAAAAAGTGCCATTAGAAAAAGTCCCCCTATGCGAATTCTTTCCAACATTTCCAACGGGCCATACGTATTTAATTTCATGTTTCTAGGTTAAATATTAGAGTGGATTCCAAAAAGTACCAAAAAGTCCCTGCACTTGATTTCTTACTTATAGGACCATATATTTTTAAGTACCACGAATTCCATTCTTATCCACATAGGACTACATTTATTTAATTTTATGTTTCTAAGTTTAATCTAATTGCAAATTCATAATTAAGTTTGAATAATTATGAATTTTCTTTTTTGGTATTTTTTCATCCATCGATGTATCAAAAATTGCATTCTAATAAATTTCAATATTGTAGTAGTATCCCATACTAAAATCCTTATATGAATATTTCAATAAAAAATCTTTTTTGAAAAAAAAGTACCAAAAATATGTACGATTTTTACCCCTTAAACGTTTGAATTTTTTAAAAGTACCGAGTGTGTATTTCTCATTTTTTGATAAGTTATGAATACGACAAAAATTTTATGTATATGTTCATTGATTTCAGAGATACATATGGTGCCAAAAAAGTACCAAAATACAGTTTTTACCCGTTTTCTCCCTAAAACGGTTGATTTTCAAAAAAGTACCAGACACCTGTCCAATTATTTTTTAAATGAATAACGATAACTATTCAACTTTTTTCGTAACATTATTAGATTGCGAGTTATAAGGTTACCAATTGTTCCCGTTTTTACTCTTTTTTACCCCTAAACATTCGAATTTCCAAAAATCCCGTCTTATTGGATCTATATGGAGGGAGACCTACCATTCAAATTTCGTCTCTCTAGCTTCAACCGTTTGGGATGTGGGAATCAGTCAATGTATAACAATGCATTGTTTTAATGAACCTGTTCATAGGGTCAAAATTAGTGCAAAAACTCATTAAAACCTTTATGGTTTAGTGAAGGACTTATTCCAAAAAACAAATTGCACAGTTATGATGAAATTAGCATTTGAGTGAATTTGATTTTATTGACAAATACTATAGAAAAGCCTATGTTGAAACATAAATTTAAGATAAATCTTTATATATGTATGAAAGTATGTATGTAGGTATGCATGTACATATATACATATGTATTAAAAATTTAAAATACATTTTGTTGTAAACAAAAATATTAAATTTACTTCTCATGTCGTTAAGTAAATTTACTTTAAAAAATGCTCTAACCATTATTGACTTTTTTTATAATAGAATCCAAAACAAATATGGTTGGCCACCTTTAAAAGTGATGAAATTTTAAACATGAAAATTGTTTTTATTTGATAAATTTCAACAATATTTAACACACTTCATTTAAAACTAATTTTGGTTAATATTTCTTCAAATACTTAATATGCTGTATGAGTAGAAAGAAGAGTGGCTGTTGCTTCTGCTGATGATGAAGCTACAGATGAAGATGGTGATGATGCTGATGATGGTGTCTCTTAAGGTGATAATATGTTTTAAAGTTAAAAAGCTTTAAATGTTGTGTCAACAGTAACATGAAACAAAAAAAAAAAAGAAGATTTAATACAAAACAGACAAACGAACAAATAAACAATCATTACTAAACATTATCCATGCTCTTCTAAAAGTAAAGACCAAATAACAAATACAAAAACGACTTTAAGATGAACCAAACAGATTGTTTTCACATGAACGTAAGAAGAACATCATCCATCCATCCATCTATCTATCTATGGATGGATCATACAATGGACGTGCATACTTATGAGTGCACACATGCATACAAACATGTATATGTTTTAGCATGCAACTATGGATGAGATGAAAAAGAATTGGCTGGTTGGTTGGATAAATAGTTGGATGAATGGATGATGAGTGGTTGATGTTAGTGTCCAGCATGTCAGCCATCAATCTGACACATTACATAGAGTTTTCATTTTTGTAGACAAAACCAAAAACACAATCAAACAAACGTACGAATTAAACAAAAAAAAAAGCAACTTAAAATTCAACGTTAAGATTTAAGCAGTTTGTAGTTTATACAGTGTTGGTATGATCGTCTATTTGAGCAGTATCTTTCTATGATACATATATACTTATGTATATGTGTATATGTATAGCATGTGGCATCCAATTATGCACTTGACTGGTGTTGCATTTTATTTGTTTGTTCACTTCAGCAGCAAAAGTACATACTCATAAGTGTTCAAAATGTTTAAAAATGCACACAGTTCTATACATTTACATACATACATACATACATACATACATACATACATACATACATACATATGTATATGTATGTTTTCAAAAGCTAAATATTAAGGCATTTAGAAAAATCACTTAAAAACCCATTTGACCAGGATTTTGAAAACTAATACACTTTTAAATCTGTTGCTATATTTTGATATAAAAGTCTATAGATAAAAAGCATTTAATATTTTATACAATTTTTATATGATTAATATTCGTTTTAGAATATTATTATTTATTAATTTTAGCCTATTTGGCCAGCTGGGTATAGGCAGACATAAATATATATAGAAATTCTCTCATGTATACATAATAATTTTTCTAGAGAAGATACATGTTGTCTCAGCCCTGTCAGAAGTTAACAGTGTGTCAATTACATTAAATTACAAAAGATGTACATTTTTAATCTATAATCAGCTACGCAGTTATAAGTTTCAACATTTTCAACATTTTATCCAGAATCTTATATTCTTAATTCGCTTAATTTTTTCTGAATGAGATTTTGTTCTCCTGGAACATTTTTTATTGCATTTTAGTAAACAATTTATTTTTAAAATAACACAATAATTTTTTGAAGTCAATCCTATCCACTATTCCCAAAAATGCGACAAAATTTTTAATTTTGCTTTGATTTAAAATTATTCCAATTCACGATTTTAGGAACATTGGCCTTTTGGATTTGCTTTTAATTCAAAATTCATTGTAGTGAATAAATCTTTCAGAAATGTATATGTTTGGAACATAAAACATAAAATTTTGTTTTACAGAAAAAGAGAAATTGGACAAAAAATGAAAAAAGCGGGAAAAGTCAGTGCTGCCTGACCGATACCCAATAACATTGTGTATGAATATAAAATTCAAAAAGGGGACTTTGGCCAATTTAAAACCAATAAGTTTACTAAGTGTAAAAAAATATACTATATGATATTAGGCGGCCATTAGTTCCCTGTCAGGTTTGTAAACCACATCAAAGATAGTCCTTGAGTGCCGATTGTCTCTGGAAGACATAGGGACATTAACGGCAAATGCGAGGCCGATAGACGTGCGAATGCAGGAGGCAATTCGAACCAATATGGTTACCACGATGATATAGGCGCTCCATTAACATTAGGTAAGTAGCGAATATCACGCAAAATTTATCTTGAAGCTATGGAAAGATGGACCAGGGAACCCATTGGAGTAGAGTCCAGGAAAATCTGGCCGGTGATGGAAGAGCAGCGAATCTAAAGAATCTTGTTGGTTCCAGTACAGGTCACTGGCCCTTCGTAGCACATGCTAAAACGATTTTTGCAGGAGTTGTAAAGACGAGGAAGAGGAGGAGACCACTGAACAACTTCTATATTAGTGTCCATCTTTTGGGAACAAACGCAAACTGCTATTTGGTCTAAGGGCATTAATTCTATTTCTCTAGAGCCAACCAGGATCAATTCCTTTCTAATGACCAGGAAGTGGTTCGAAAGACCGTACGATCAGAAAGATTAGGCCTTGACGCAGCAGGAGCTTTTTATGGTAAAACAACGGAACTTTATTTTCTGGACCCAAGTTAGGAGACTGCCAATAAAACCACAACCAAATCTAGATACTTTAAAGCGATTACCGGAAGTGGGATTATAAGGGAGCCAATCGTAAGTTGTGGACTGATTCTCATACAATGTGTTACTTGTTCTTTAATATTTGTATCAAATATTAAGTTCATATTAATATTTATAAAATATTAATCCACACAACATTTGTTATGCGAATGTCCAGCATTGGAAGGGCGTATACTAATCTTACACCAGCTCTGGAAGGGTGTGTACTGAAACACCTCGGTAAGTTATGGACTGATTCGCATACAATGTGTTTCTTGTTAGTTAATATTTGTATCAAATATTAAGTTCATTTTAATATTTATCAAGAACTTATATTTACAAATATTAATCCATACAACACTTGTTATGCAAATGTCCAGCACTGGAAGGGCATATACTGAGACACCTCGTTAGACAACACTAATACCATCTGGACTGTATCAATGACATGTCACTTTCAAACCTGATTAGATTTGTTAATTTCAAGATAGACCAACGAACTTTAGTTCTTTACTTATAGAAAGGAGGAGCTTTCTTTCCATATAGTGCATCACAATGGCCCTAATGGCCTTCGAGTGTACTAGCAATAGCGGGCGATCCATATAACCTAACATAACCTGTCCACGTTAAAGTGATTTTCTATGTCACTGTCTGTAATTGACATCAAACAGAACGGATCCTTTATTCGTGTGTCATGTTGGATCGATCCAAACCTTTTTACGGACATGTTAAATAACTTCAGATGATCCTAAGGGTAACACAATGGGACCAATAGAACCCAAGTGAGCTGTTTTTCATCCAACAGTTACAGCTGCCCACTTAACCTAACTTACCCATATTTTCATTGTGATTTAAGTATGTTTGCGTCAACATACAATAAACATATGGATTCAGGTCAACAATATTTTTATTGTGATTCAACCATATTATTGTTGTATACATGATTGAAGTACATATACAACAAAAATATGGAATGAGGCTACATATTGACAAGCCAACTAACCTGTCCAAGATGCAGATTGAAAAACTATTGCCGATTGCTGACAAATTGCTTATGATTTTGCCGCAATAATTCTTCCTAATATGTCAGCGAATGGGATATTCAACCTTAGCATTATATAGTTATAATCATACACTAAGATTGAGTAATATACTGAAAACTTATTGCATCCTCATAAAGTGTTGTGATTCCCCATCCTTTTATATTCAATTCTCGATCAATCCAATTTCACAAATTCCAATAGTTAAAACAATCTCTAAAATGTATCTTAATATTTCAGTTACCCTGTTTAGTTTAAACTTAATATCGACATAATACTCAATAGAAGACAGTTGCAAGTACATAGTTAGGCGGTTGGTTGGTTGACTGGTTGCTTGGTGGTAACATGTTAAAGGTCTCTTGTGATGCCAACAACAAAACGGTTGTTGTCCAGTTATGTAGTTCTGGTCATGCCGATGCAAAGTGTTTGCTGCAGTCATAGATGTAGTAGTAGTTGTTGGCATTGGTAGTAATGGTAGTGGTAGTAAGGTAGTTGTTGGTAGTATGGTAGTTGTTATTGCATTTAGTTGACTTGTGTTCAAGTTGTACATAATAACTGCATGTTTATCAAATTAACCGGGTGCAACACTAACAGTATGACTAACATTTATGTGTTTTTGTATGCCAATGTCTGTATGTATGTCTATGTTTCAACACAGTATTGGCCACTCCTTGTTGTCAACTCATAATAACATCAGCAGGAGCAGCAACAACTTTAGTCCTACTGTTAAGACTATGCCCTCGTACTCGTACTCTAACGATTTACACTTCAACATTTACTTATTTCGCATAAATATATTTATGTATGTAGAAGTGATAATGTATTTGTTTTTCGTTATATTCTTCTTTTCTTCGATGAAAAACATCCTTTTGCTCAGCTCAGCAGTTTTTCAACATGTGCAACAAACTGCATTTATGTTGCTTATTTTACACCTTTTGACTGCATGAATGTTTTGTCTTATTTTTTCATTTTGCTAATAAATAAATATTCTGTTTCCCCTCTTGGTTGCTGTTGGTTTGATGGCTTGTTATGCTCCCGCTGTTGTTATTGCTGATGGTGCATTGTGGCCGATATTGTTTCTATGTGTTTACAGTAAAACAGCAGTTAAGCATTTAACGTTTTTATGTTTTCCGTTCGTAGTACGAGTACGAGTACAAACATGTATTTGACAAAAGATGCAACATTTTTAGCATTATTGCAGGTTCAAAATTATTGTTTGCCGTAGGCCATATTCGATTTTGTGGCATTTGCATAGGATGCAAATTTTCTTTTGCATTTATTTTTGTTGTTATTGCCGTTGACATTATGCCATTATGTAGAAATGTTGTAGGTAAATTGTGTTGCCTTTGATTTTTCACAAAAGAGGTGAGCAACACACCAGCATGTTTATGTTGCAAACATGGTTGTTTATTTGTTATTTTGTTTGGGTTGTTAAAAATCAATTCAATAAATGTTGTGGCATGTTGTTAAAGTTAAGAATAAAGGATAATTGTAATCACATATGGGATTCGTAATTTTTATAGAAAATTACCATGGAAGAAAATAGTTGAAATGATGAAGAATGATTACAGAAGTCAGTGATATATGCTATAATATAAATACATCGCTCTGCACCATTTTTATAAAGACCCTCTATGTGATAACTGTGAAATAATATAATATTTAACGCGATCTGCATGTTCTCGTCCTTGTGTTAATAATCATTAAATGAGCTAAAATTATGAGAAACAATCGGAAACTTATATATATAATATATACTTTAACATTTTCAATAGAATCATTTGAATTAAGTTTTGAAAAATAAAAACCAAGAAAATTGGTTTTAAAGTTAATTAGGACCATTGAAGAATTTTTAATAATGGCAAATTCCAGAAATCGTATAAGTCTTTGATATCATCTCTAAAGTATATGTTATCTTTAAATGAATATATTATTCTAGAGACTAAATTCATGACCAATAATGGAACACCTAAGTGAATTAGTTGTCATAAAAGACATCGATATAGATATCCATCAAATTTTATCTCTAAGTCAAAATGCACACACAGCAATTTTTCTTGCGGTAATTTGAAACGAGGGAGGTAAAGATAACTTAAAAACTTAGAATTCCCTTCTCCTCTCTTTCCCACAAATTCCCAACAAAATATATTTACACACCACCATAGATGGAAAGGTTATTATGCGTTTATGACACTAAAAAATATTAGTGTAAGACCCACCTTACGCAACATGGAGGAAGAACCCTACATCTTTCAAGTGATAAGAAATTTCAAGGTGTGTAAAATGGTTATCAAACCTAAGGGAAAAATAAAGAACCAGAAACTTATAGGTAAATCATGGAAGATAATAACCGCAACGCTGATGGCTCAAGTAAATTAGTTATTAACTACAGCGCTAGACTATAATGATGTATGTAGTATCTTTCAAGTTTTTGCCGTGTATGAGGTAGACAGACTTATATCTATGAGACTGATATTTACGAGCGATATCATAATATACATAAACTGCAATAAAGTAATATTAGATCAAAGGTAATCAGCTCTTATCACCGTGAGCTTCAGGTTTTCAACGAACAACATTGAAACTGAGCTAGATACCGAGTTATAATAATATACAGGAAACGAATATGTTGACAAGTTGCTACGAGCAGAAGCAGACATGGATGTAAATACAGTTTGCGAAAGTGTCTATCCGGGTTTGAACACAATCTTTCTTAGGATCAGGCGCGGATCCACGGGGAGGAAAAAATGGAAATTTCCCAAAATGAAAAATCTTACTGCAAAATTTGTACTAAATCATTAATTTAAAAGAAATAGTTGTGAAAATCATTCTATTTTCCTCCCCAAAAAGCGTGAGCTAGATCCGCGCCTGCTTAGGATACAGGAGAAATTCAATAGTAAATCAGACGAGATCTTACGAAACTCACCACGTTGCAAACAAGTGAAGATATTATGGAAACCAAAAGATAAAAATAGGTCAAAGTCTTTTTTAACGATTAAAGTCTTTTTAACGATTATCACTTTATTGAAATGTTTTGATTCCTATTCCTTTCAGAATTTAGAGGAACCGAGTGGAACGAATCCAATAATGATGCTAAAATTTATGAAATTAACTGGAATATGTATACGAAACATTGAGACGTAAGTGGATGGAATATAATATGATGTCATATAACTAATATGATGCTGGTTCTAAATGTGCTGATGAGGGCTTTAGAGGATTCAAATATTGTCTTGTGATTACACACGATTTCGTGTGGTCCTCTCCTAAACCTAATGTATGTCTTAAAAAAATTAGATAAAAATCGCACTTTAAATTATGGTTTCTCCCCAATCCTTATACAAACTTCCCTAATTTTAAAATAAATTGCTCTGTATTGTCCCAAAACTTCATGAGAATTCCTCCACTTGTTCAAATTTTATTTAGGTATAAATATTAATGTTGTCCTTAGTTTTTAAAAAAATTAATAAATAGAAAAATGTTTCTAATTAAATTATTTATTAAATTAATCAATGTTTTAAAAGTCATTGGTATTGTAATATACGTGCGAAATCAATTGTTCAAGATAAAAAAAATTTTAACATAAGCCACATTTCAAGGATAAGGGCTTAATCTTTGATATGTGGCTGATGTTAAAAATCTATAAAATTAGTTTCAAATTGAAATTAACATTAATTCCAATATATTCTCAACTAGTTTTACAAATCCAATCAGAACCAATGAAAATTTCAGCACCAAAGACAAAATATTTAATATCATAAAAACCAAAAAAAAAAAAAACTCGTGCAATAAAAAAAATCCCATAACTAACACTCGATTTGAAACATAATATTTAAATTTTTTTGTTCACATTTATATGAAAAAAAAAGAAAACCTATTCATTGCCGCTTTATTGTCTCGTACCGCCAATACAGCAACAACCAATAAAAGAAAAAAATATCTATATACATTTCGACTAATGACTTCATACGTAAATTTCCATTTCAAAGACACAAATTAAAATAAATTTTGATTTATTTCAATTCATATCCCCTTCCGTTTCATTCGATTCAGTTTGATTCTATTTATTCCCTTCCATTTCAGTGATCTGAACACAAGTCAAATAACAAGTGATAGCAGCGACTGGTTTGTTACTTTATTGTTATTGTTGTTACTGTTTGGTCTTATCCAAAATACGATGTTGTTTTTCTTGGCGTTATCAACTCTTATCCCATGTATAAACGTTGTTTGTGGACAAGAAGCCGTTTTTACAATGGTCATAAACAGAAACAAAACATAAATTTATAGTGTTCTTATGTTTTTTTGTTTTTTTCGTTCGATTTTATTAACAACCAACTTTAACAACAGCAACACCAAAATAAAAAAAAAAACAACTACAACAATAATGAAAATTAAAAATCCAAAAAGTCGATAAATAAATGATTTTGTGTAAGTGTGTTAATATACGTATGTATGCGTATGGTTACACTACTTAAGAAAACACAATATTAACAAGTGGTCTACAAACATCCTGGTATAATAAAATTCTTGCATTTATTGCTACACTTAGAGAAAAGTAACTGTTGATTTCGAAGATCTATTACTGTGAAATAGTTGTCATTGTACAGATGCTTTTAAATGAAAGATAATATTTTTTATGAGGGTAAATTTTTCATGTGTCAGTTAATATGACATTCATGAATACCACCGATAGCTGTCATGTATAATATATATGTTACACGATTGGAAATCGTTTAGAGAATTTTGCTATTGAAATTCAGCAAGATATAAATGCTTAAAAAAGTCGACATTTAAACCCCGCTTTTAAGTTTCTGAAGCCCCTGTTTATGATAGGGACTTAATTTTTTGCTGTATGAAAGCATACTTCAAGGCGAATATTTTATTCGCCTGTGAAGAATATAAAAGATTCGAAACAAGTCGAGGTAAAATTTTCGGCGGCGGCAGTCCAATTTATTACTACAATTTTTACGATTTTCCCCAATGTTCGTCGGTTTAAAAAATAAAATCTCTGCTTAAATCAAAAACTGCAGATAAGGTCGGAATTGCTATCTTCTTTGCACAATTAGACCTGAGACTGTCTCCACGCTACCCGACTACTCTTGCATTATTCAGGTCGAAGTGATGGCCATAGATATAGCCGCACAATGGGCACAGTATAATAGAATATCTAATAAGGATATTTGCATATTCACTGACAGCAATGCGATCATTAGTTCCCTGAATGCCGATTGTCTCTGGAGGAGATCATGAGATATTCGTTGGATACCCTTACATGGGTTCCAGGACATAGAGACATTAACAGCAACTTCGATAGATAGACCTCCGCGTGCAGAAGCCTAAGAACCAATATGGTTACAACGATGATGTAGGAGCTCCTTTTACAATAGTTAAGTAGCGAATATCACGCAAATTTCATATTGAAGCTTTATAAAGATGGACCAGGGAACTCATTTGTGTAGAGTCCAGGAAAATCTGGCCCGTGATGGAAGAACAGAGAACAATGCAGTTATTGAAGCTGCCAAGGATCCATATAAGGAACCTTATTGGTATCAGTACAGGTCAATGGCCCTAGGGAGCACATGCTTGAACGGCTTTTGCAGGAGTTGTAAAGACGAGGAAGAAGAGAAGAACACAGAATATCTTCTATGACACAAATCCTGTCTCTCCAGAGCTGAACCAACTAGTATCAACTCCTTTGTAGGCACCACCAAGTAGTTCGACAGATAGGCTAGTCAGAAAGATTAGGTCTTAATGCAGCGTCAGGTATTCTATGGTAACACAACGGGACCTTATTTGGACCCAAAGTGGCTGCCAATATAACCCAACCTATATAAATCTTATCTTCTCATTAATTCTTACACATTTTCTTACAGTGCATTTCAATAAATAAATGTCGTTTTATTTCTTCCTCTTCTCTTTTAATTCCTCAGCATCTTCTTATTCTTTTGGTTTATTCGCTTATTTTCTTCTTCTTTTTTTTAAATTTTTATTCATATTCATTTAAATGGCGGCGGCTTTATGAACGAACCTTTAATGATGTTCATACAGTATGAGATGATTATGAATGCAAATGAGTCGCAAAGACAAAATGGACCCTAAAATTGTAAAACTGTCCATTCAGATGAAAGGGATTTCATGTCGAACGTGAAATTAAGTGCAATCATTAGTTGATTATTGTTGTTGCTCTTGCTGTTTACTGGTGGTAGTAGTGTAATGGCAATGGTTGTAGTATTGTGTTCTTAGCGTTGTTGTCGATGGCGGTAAAAGGTGATACTTGGTACCCAAAGCTGACTAAGAATGACTGAAGTTGGTGTTGCTCGTGGCTGGGTGCTTAAATGTTGTTGGGCATGCAAAGTGTGGCTTTAATACGAGTATTTGTATTTTAGTTTTATATTAAGTTCTTTTTTTTCCAACGTTTTTCAATTCAGTTCATTTTTTCATTGTCTGTGTCGGTCCAAGATGAAAGGCACTCTTTTTTTTAAAAAAAAAGATTTTATATATTTTTTGAAAAATACAACGACATCTTTAAATAAAAACGTAATCAATTTAAGATCTTTTTAGGACAATAAACATTGATATACATTTGAGATACTTTGGAATTTTCATTGCTTTTTCCCTTTTGCGGTGTTGTACGATAAAAAATGAAAATCATTATAGAAATATGTTGAGCACAAGAGTATAGATAAATACAGGTGTATAAAGATTTTTTTTTTTTAACTTTGGATACTTAACAGAATTTCATTTATAGCTACGTATTATTAATTACTTTACCATGTCAGCACTATTTGTCATTTTACCAAAGTTAAGTAAGATTATTTGAATAAAATTCCAATTTTTATTTTTTGAAATGTAAGTTAGAAAATATCTTAGACTTATTAGTTATTTATTGAAAAGATTTTGTATGAATTTTCTATTATCTTGTTTGAGATAGATAATCGGTGAGCTATACAACTACCTACTGTTTTTTTTTTTATTAAATTTTATTTTAGGAAATTTTATAAAATTTTAATTAAAACGTGTATATTTTTAAACAAAATTTTAGTTAAATAAATTGAATTTATGATTGAAATTTGTCTTAAAATCAATTATAGTATTGTTAGACACTATCAATTTATTAAATGGAAATTTTATAATTACAAATGTTTTCTTAGTATATGAAAACTAAATTTGCAATCGTATTAATATATCCAGCAGAAACTCTTTAATGGCGTGTATCTACTAGAGTATCCAACTAATCGGGCATTCAGATTATTCGGTTTATTTGGCAAATAATTATTCGAGGTTTTAAGTTTATCGGTTAATAACCGATTAATGTCAAATTATTCGATTAATCGAATTGTTTTTGTAATACATATTAGACATATAAATAATACTGTTTATAAAATTTAATCTATTGAAATAGTTATTTAAAGATTTAATGTAGATAATATGGGATCTATCTTAATAGATCTATCACTCATTTATTTAAAAAAAAATTGGACTTAAGTTAAAATATTATAAATGTTGTTCAAATTCAAGTTTAATAAATCAGTATATTTAACTTTTCTCATTTTCTGTCAGTATTATATCTTGTTATAAATATAATGTCATGTTCATAGCCTTATTATCCTTGCAGGATCCAAGGGAAATAATATTGTCACAAGTTCAAGAATTTATAAAATTGTAATCTTTCAATGTCGCATTTTGTTAAATAAAATGTCCCAGTAAGACAATAATATTTAGAGAAGTAAGTGATAATCTAAACATGGGATCCAAAAATAGTACATTCCAATAAATATTCCATTTTTGATACCTATTTAGTGATAAGAAAGTCATGAATAGTGAAATTATGTTTTATTAACACTTTTATTTCGCACAAAACATTAAGCGTGTATTAATACTTTGGAAGTAAAAATCTATTGTATTTGTATTTTCTTGAAATTATCCAGTTTAAAAATGATGTTTAAAATAAAAAATTTAATCGGTTGTTCGACATAAATTATTCGATTTATTCGTTATTCGAAAATAGACAGTTTTCAATTATTCGAACAGTTAATCGACCAAAATTAATCGGATAACAGAATGGCGGTTAATCGATTGGATACCCTAGTTACGACATTGGGTTTAACTTGCCTCAAATGTCTTGTGCTGCTGAGTACCAAAATATTGCACCCAGTTCAAGACAATTTACGATTGCAAACTTTTTTACATTTTTTGGCAAATGGTTCTAGACTCGTGACTTTAACCCACTGGTAGAGAACTTGACAACAATTTAAAAAAAATTTAATATTTTTTACATATTCAGCAGATTGATAATAATTAAAACTGGATTGATAATAATTAAATTGTCCTAGGGAATCTTTAAGGAATAATTAAACTTAATGGTAACTAAAATAAAACTCAATATTTAATATAAAATAAAACTTTAATCTATAATGGACTTAAGCCCCTCATTTAGTATTTATTGGCAGGTTACAATTTAGAACAATTATGTAATTGTATTTTTTTTTTTTTTTTAAGAAATTATGCCAAAATTTAACATAATTATTTCATTCATAGTCAAATACTTACATATTTACAAACATAAAATATTATAGGCTGTTTGTTTATCTTTCGCACAAACAAAATTGAAACCGGCACATTTAAATTACCGCAGACTTAAGACGTCTCTATAATACACATGGTATTGTATTTTATGATAAAAATGTATATACATACTTATGGAAAATGAGTCATCATGCTCTATAATGTCCCATAGTATATATATACTATAGTACATACATATATACACACATAAATATGTACGTATTTATGTAA
>MINK01013260.1:5069-22720 GCA_001735545.1 Phormia regina
AAAAACCAAAAAAAAAAAAAAAAAAACAGAGACAGCGATAACTCAAACCGTCAATATTTCCCCTTAAGGAAGGTATGAAACTGTGTTCGAATCCCCTATACAAGAGAGAAATAAAAAACTACTTTAACTATGGCAGCACTAAATTTGCAGTCTGAAATCAATTTTCATACGCAACAAGATGCAGAGAACTCTTCACCCACTGAAAAGGTGTGGAAACTGGTTAAACATCGAAAAGAAACTAGGAAGAAAACCAAAAGCAGTAAAAGCCAAGGAGAAGCCCTAGCAGTTAAAACTAATTCATCCGAGCCATATGCAGATGTAATCAAGATCCTTGAAAATTGGTGTTCAGATAAAAGGTATAAGGTGTACCAAAGCTACTAATTAAGCTTAGTAAAGGTGAAGGTAAAACTAAAAACTTAAAAGTACTATAAGCAATTCCCTTGGTGAGGATGTCATGGTTAGAACTGGTTCGAATAACAAACGTTTAAGGCTTCGAAATGGGAACACTCAAATGTATTTAAGGTACTTAATATAAGGCAGTCCTAAGGTCGGACAAGAGATAGTTCAGCTCATAGTCAGTTAGCAGCAAACCTGTTGCGGTTAAATAAGAGTATGTGTAGAATGTGGTTGAATGCTAAAACAAGCAAATGCTTTAGATGTCTGGATCAAAGCCACTTATCTAAAGATTTCCAAGGAAATGTTAGGGTAGATCTGTGTAAAATAGGACATAAATCTATAAATTTTACCGAGGAGGTAAACTTTTTATTATGTCAGAAAGTCGGAGTAAAAAAGACACGACACTTTTTGGGTAAGAAACAGAATATTTATATAACATTTCTACAGATAAATCTAAGAAGAGGAAGAGAAGCTCAAGATTTGATGCAAAAAGCATCTGAAATTAAAATTGACATGCTGTTAATAAGTGAGCTTTATAAAAAATACCCCGCACTAACATGGTTCGATGACTAGGCTATAAGCAACACTATAGACCAGACGATGGGCTGTACTATAAGCAAAGGCTACGCTATAGGGTACACTATAGACTGGACAATAGACTCAACTATTGCCAACTTTTTAGTATACAGTCCAGCATATATTTATTCTTGTAAGCTAAATTTTAGCGTATATATTATATGACTCTATAACTCACATATTTTTCTCTCTCTGTTCATTCTTCTCAAAAAGTCCATAAAAATTTATTTGTTCTATTTTTCTTATTTTTATTATGAATTTTATCTTTAGAAACCTTTATTGCTGTATAAATTCTATCTATCGACAAAAACATCTGGTTTATTTTTCGTATTTGTCCTTAAGTAATAACAAACCAATAATAAGAGACAAACAATTATTTTTATTCTTACAGGTGTTGGTCAATATATTGGGGATAAACATAAAAAGGGCAAAGAAACAGTGAGTATTGTAACGGAATAAAAATTTGCATTTCAATGTAATTATATTCAATAATTTTATATATAATTTTTAAACCAATTTTCATTTACTCTAAATAAATTGTTACATATTTCCATTAAATTAATAAATATTTACAAATTGTTTTACAATTGTTTTTATATTCCAATAATTTGTCCAACTACTGTGTATAATTCTACTTATTACTTAAACACTAGATACATTAAGGGAAACCAAGAAAACTTTAATGCTAGGAATTAAAACTAAAGAGAGTGATAGCTCCAGGTTAATACTTTTTTCTTTATTGAAAGTCATAAATTTCAGAAATTGTTAAAAAGCAATGGTATTACAATTAAAAATAATATAGAACATATTAAATTTAAAATGAAAATAATAAAAATATTAAATCAGGTATCAGAAATATTAAATCTAAAGTTCCAATCAATATTAAAGAGAGACACAGATAAAACTTATTGAATTTCCACTAATAAGCAAAAATTATTAAAAATTTTTCAATTGCATCCTTCCGGTATACCCTAATTGAAATCTCACTCACACACTCTTTCTCTCACTCTATTATACCCTTATAAATATGCAGTAAAATATCAATAAATTAGAAAATGAATAAATAAAATTTCATGTCTACTGCCTGCTGGCTTTGGCACAGCATGTTTAGAGTTTTCAAGTATATATATAGTCTCATGTAGGCCCATAGATTTGTTGGAATTAAAACAAAAACACACATACACACTCACACACAAAATAACCATTCAGACGAAGACAAATAAATCATTTATATAAAATAAATCTTTTATTGTAATACCATGTAATCAAGTTCGGACAAAAAGGGTACAAAAATATCAAACGCTTTTGCCAAAAAGAGCCAAAATGTTACTAAATATTAGAGTTTTGGTTAAGTGGTCATGTAACAGTATTAAGAAGTGATTATTTAAATAAATAAAATAGTAAATTTTTAAAATAAAATGTTAACTGCAGATATTGTGTTGTTTGAATGTTTAATTTTTAATAGAGAAATTTTTTCATTTTTAGTATTAAACTTATTTTCTATAAGTGATTACATAAGAAGTGCTATTTTTTATTTGGAGCCTTTTTTACGAAAGCCTTTTTTGTGGGGAAATTTCCCAAAACATTTTTTGCTTTTTTAAAACTATAACGACCTTTTGTAAAAAGAATTACCAAACTTCTAAACAAATAATGTTTGTTTTTTAATTTGGCGTTCTATTCAACTAATCCACTTGAATTTTATACTATTCTGTTATTTTTATAATATAATGTTGTTAATAAATACTACGTACTAAACTCATTTCCTTGTAATAAGTTTTCATTATTTTTTCATTTATTACTTAGTAAAGTTGTTAATGAATACTACGTACTAAACTCATTTCCTTGTAATAAGTTTTCATTATTTTTTCATTTATTACTTAGTAACTACTCAAGTAAATAGTTTCCATTACCAAACTCAAATATCGCATTACCAACTATTATATTGCTTTATTGAATAGTTATGAGCTCTATTCCCATGAAATTTTGTTTGACTTTTGTTAATGACTACTACGTACTAAACTCATTACCTTGTAATGAGTTTTCATCATTTTTTCATTTTCTCGAGTAGTGGAATAATTAGATACCAGAAGTCAACGAGTTCATTTAGTTTTGCAATGGGACTTTCCACTAAAACGCCCATACATTTTTTAGGACATTATTGAATTTCTATTGATAGACTGTTTTGCTTAAAATACTATAGAAGCAGAAAAGTAGATTTTAAATTCAAAAGCCGACTATTATTTTAAGTTTTTTATCATAAACCTTTTTCAAAATAAAATTTTAACATTTTAATTTAAATTTTAAAATGAGCTTTTTGTTTTTTTATTGTACTGAAACTTCATGTACAATTTGTTTTTATAATTTTTTGAAATGTTGCTTTTGTTATTTAAATTCATTGAAAAAATATTTTTAAATGTTTCAATGTATGAGTTTTAGAAAACTTTTAAAATAGATTTCTTATGGTACGGAAAAAAAACAAAACTTATTTTTGTATATAAATTCGACTTAGGTAAAACAGAATTTTAAAATTCTTTTGTGGCTAGGCTGTATATCTTCAAAACAAATCTCAATATTAATAAATTGTCTTTAGTAATAAAAACCTTGATATAATGACTTATATTTAAGCCATTTTGATCCTGACTATATTCATGCTAAAATATTTTTTTATGAATCTGTGAAGTGACCAAAAACGGTTTAAATATATTGTTTTTTTTTTAATTTATATTAATGCAAGTTTTTTTTTTTTTAAATAAAAATAAATCAAAACTGTATTAAAAATGGCGACGAAAAATCTATACATGGGAAAATTACTAAATGATTTTTATTTGAATTTAAATTTTATTAGTTTTGCTTTAATAATTTACCACGGGCTATATATACATAAATCCACTTCCGGATATTTCTCATTATTCTGTATTTGTAAATTTTTGATTTCCAATAGGTCACAGATGCCCTTCTTGAATTTTTACATAGTCGTTTGTCAAAAGAAATCTCGAAATGTGTTAGAAAAATTTTTTATTCAAAACAAAAACAATTCAAGTACGTGTGTTTTTTTAAGTAATTTATTTCGATTGAGTATTTTTCTAAGCTTCATATTCATGTTTATATTCTTTGGTGTAGATTATCAGAATTCGGTCAAGACCATCACATCACAGGTGTGAGTGCGTGTATAAGTTTGTCATTCTGTTTGCTTAAAATAAAATATATTAAAAAAACTGCTTCAACCTTGCTTCTAAGAGAAGCGAAGTCGGAAGTTCTTTTGGATATATTGGAAGACAATGATGAGGAATTCTTGAAGACCTTGATATATAATGGATGTTAGCATGAGTAACTCCATTTTAAAGAAGCTGTACATAAACCTTTTAGAAGACCTGAACGATGGAAGCCTTACAAATTTTACCGCTGGGCATACATACATACCAAAAATTGTTAAATATTGTATTATTGTTGTTGTATTATTTATGGCAAAGCTTGATATGACTGTTAATTCTTTTGTATTCAAATTTTCGTAATTTGAATGAATACGATAAGTTGGCAGTTTTAGAATTTTTCGGTAAGATGGCGATGTTCTTTTGGATATTTTGGTAGGCAAGGATGAGGCATTCTTGATGGCCTTAAAGGTAATAAAGGTTTGGCATTGTAGAATTTTTTTGTATTTATTTTTTTTTTTTGAAGAAGGGATGTTAGGTATGTGTGTTTTTTTCACAGAAAACATTATATATATTGATTTTGTCGTGGTCCGCCCACCTCCCTTATAAGGTGAAATTTCAACTTTACACAATAGTTCAAGGACCAGCATAATCTCGACAACAAAAAATGGGCGTGTTCCGCCTGCTTTACCGCCCGTTCGCCGTATATTTAAAATACTAGAAACACAGGATGTCCATTGTAGCTTCATTTCATAGTATTCTGCTGATAACTCTTAAACCAAAGCATGTACCATAATGACATATATAAATTTTTGACGATATAAATTTTGTACCGATAGTTCAAGTGTCTTATAATCTCGGTTATTAAAAATGGGTGTGGCCTGCCCACTTTACCGCCATCTCCCATATAGGGCAAATACTATAAAGACAAGGTGTTCTTTGAAACTTCATGTCATAGAGTTTTTGGAGATTTTTTCTGTACATAAATTCGAAATTAAACGTCTTAAAAATCAAGCCGGTTATGATATTCTAGCTTGTTAATATTTTTTCAATTAAATGGTGCATAACAATAACGAAATTTAACATATTTAAATTCAAATGCAGTGACAGGTCGGAAAAAAATATCTTGAAAATAATATTTCATTATTTTATATATTTTTTCAGGAATTAAAATTTTTAAATTGTAATGTCTAGGTTCAATTTTATTCAAATTATTTGGAAAAGAAAAGAAAAAAAAAACAAAAATATATAAATACATTATTATTGTTGAACACTCCCTAGAAAATATTTTTTATATTTCAATAATATTAAAATATATGTGCAAATAAATAAATACGTGTATATAAATCTACTAAATACTTGCACAAGAAATAACTGAGAATGACAGTAGAATAAAAATAAGTAACAAACGTACATACATACATACATACATACATATATAAAAATTATCAATTGACATTTTGCAACATTTATAAATTTCTGACTTAAAAGTCTAGACATTTGCACATAAAAATATATATAATATATATATAGTATTCTAAGTACAAAAAGTAGAGAAAGAAAGAAAGAAAAAAGAAGAAAAAAATAAACGTATTTAGAGCAGAAAACGTTGAAGAATAACACTGAATAAATGAAATGAAACGAAAAGTAATATAAAAATGCCTTAATACCAATAATATGGCTATAAAGGAATTTTACTTTCTTGTTAAAGTATTTAAATACAATCATATACACAGATATTGAATATTTTTGAAAAAGTAGAAAAATAATAAAAAAAAATATAACAAAAAATATTTTGTACGATAGGAATGTGAAGGTTGAGATAAGAAAATAATGTTAACAAATGGATATGCAAAAGGATATAAATAAAATAAAGTGTTAAGGACCTTGGTTATTTAAAATTAAATAGTTGAGAAATATTTAGTTAATAAATTATAAATTTTATGTTTAATTTATATTTAACTTAAAACGTTTTATAATTATATCATAAATACTATTTAATAAAAGTATTTAAGTTTTATGAAATACTTTTGAAAATATAATTGTTTAAATTATTTAATTTATTATAAAATAATTTGCTTTGTTTTCCAAAACTAAAAATTTCAAGCATATATTTAATTAATCTCATTTGCTAATATTATTTGAGATTTACTTTAATATCGACTAATCTAGACGTAGTTGCTATTCTATTGGAAAATTCAAATTATTTATTAAAATAAACAATTTATATAAATTCTATGAGTAATAAAGAAGAAGGAAAGAAAAAAAAAATAAATAACAATATTTCCATAAAATAATTGTTATAAATATTTGAATGTATTTGTATATTTAAATTGTTACTTAAGATAACAATTTGTTTCGTGATTGTCTACTTATATACATACATACATACGTATATATATATATATATATATATATATATATATATATATATGTATTTGTTTGTTTGTATATTTTAGATTTATATTTGTTTAGTTAAATATGTATCTATATATCAATTTTATTTATTTTAGTAGTTACTTTTATGACATTTAAATTAAATCCAATAATAATAGATTCATGTTTACTAAATTGTATATTATTATGTTAATGAAGCATAAAATCTTATAAATAATTAAGTTTATTTGTAATTATCCAGTCAAATGAAATTTACGCATTACTAATCAAATCAAATTTAACTATTTATTCATATATTTATTCGTCTTATATGTTTAAATAATAAATAAATTTACGACTACTAAAAGTTAAATACATTAATTTATTTATACTTACTTAGTTATGTTTTATATTAAAATAATTGATTATAAAATAGTTTTAATGTATTAAAGTATGAATTTATATTAATATTATTTAAATATATCAAATATGATTTTTTTTCTTATCTAATATTTATAGAAAAACTACATTTTCTTAAAGTCCTTAGGATTAGTAGCACTTTAATTACTTTACTAGTAAAAAAGGAGACAAAAAAAAAAAAAAAGGTTAATTTCCCTTATTAAAAGCATACAGTAATGAATTATTTTTAAACTTCGGACTGAATCCAGATGTTTAAAACAATGTGTATTAATTGATGGCTCTTTTACGCGAGAAATTCAATGATCGCATTTGCTCATGTTGTGGCGATGTTAATTGTCCGCCACGATCTTATAAATTGACACAGTTAGATTACTTTCTTTGGGGATATTTAAAACAAAAAGTGTATATCAATAAGCCAAGAAAAATTTGAGAGTTAATGGATGATATGATTTGGTACATTAACGTCATTTAATCGCTATTATGTCACAGGGTCATTGAAACTAGTAATATTCCAACAAAGCCTTGGAGATCATTTCGTCAATATTTTGTTTTAAACATAATTGTGGTATATCCTCCCCTGCATCAAACTTCGAGATTAAGCCTCGTAGCGAACCGACTAATTTACTTAGCACTGTTTTAAATTCAGTTCCTTTTTTTGTTTATTGGTTTTTTTTATTAACAGAAAACTTTTATTAAAAACATTAAGTTATATAGTTCAGCGATAAATACAAACCTAAGTTTTTCCTTTCCAAATTTCCCGTTAGGAAACAACATAATTTGACGAATTATTCCTTGTTTTAATTAAATGTTTGTTAAATATGGTCCTTTTTTTCTAAATTAAAGGTTTTAGCACTTTGAGTCAGGGGATTGCACGTTAAACTACTGTTTTTGTAATTCAAACTCAAAGTACATGTTTCCTTAATATATTTTTAATACAAAGAAAATATTCTTTTATTCTTTAAATAAGGACATACTTTTTCATATCTACAAATAAATTCGTTAAATTATAGATCTAATTGACTTATTTCGTTAAATGTTAAACTATTCTCATTAATAGTTTTATTCATAAGTATCTTTAATTTTTTCGTTGAAGCAATGAAATTATACGCTGAATTATATATTTTTTGAAAATTTTTTTAAATACACATTTTTAATTTTTATACTTGATTGATTTAGTTATTATGCCCTACAGCACCATATGTGGTTGGGGTATTTCTACACTCACCTTAACACAGAAAAAAAAAAATCAAATTATTTTCTAATAAAATTATTAACTAATGTTGTATGGGAATTTAATTATATTATTAATTAATGTAATTAACTTTCTAATTGGTTAGAAAATATTTTTTAAATAAATAGACAGCTCTTAAAAAATATAAAGAAAATTCTAAGATTTGTGTATAAAAATGTAGAAATAATATAAATTTAACAAAATTTTCAGATCATTATAAACATAATAAGAAAAAACGGTAATAATAAAATCAATTATTGTAGTTATCAATATTACCATTTGGATGATTGAAGCAAAATCAATTAACAATTAATTAATATTATCAATTTCGTAATTGAAGTTGATTTTTACTTTTTTCTGTGAATGTATACTGTTTAACACAGAATCACTTTTTGAGCCGATTTAACCATGTCCGTCCGTCCGTCTGGTTGGCTGGCTGGCTGTCCATATAGAGCTTGTACGCAAAGTACGAGACTCAATTTTAGAGATAATATGATGAAATTTGGTACATATGATTTTATTGCACAAGGGCAGAGCCTATTAATTTTGGTCATGATCAGTTCATTATTTCACCTAGTCCTCCATACAAATGTTCTCCCCGAATTGAGTTTTAACACTCAAAAATATCTTAAACATTGAAATATTTTAATGTTATTTAATACAGATAATTTTTGTCAAATTTCATGAAAATCGGTTCATAATTTACTATAGCTTCCGTATAAGACTCAATTTCGAAAATCACTTTAACGTGCATAAATCCCATAAAAATTTAAATATTAATTTAATATTCAACACATACAACATTTTTATAAGTATAAGTGACAGTGCAAAAATTTCATGAAGATTGGTCCATAATCAGGCGCGGATACAGCTCAAACTTTTGGGGGAAGAAAAATATAAGACCCAATTTTGGGAATCACAAAAAAGTGCATAAATACATGTGAATCTTAATATCGACGTAATATTCTGTATTAATATTTTTTTATTTTTACTTAATATAAGTATAGGTTCATAATTGACTCCTTCCCATTGGAGTAGAGTATCATATGGTCGTGCTTGACCGACTATACCTTCTTCACTCATTTATTAATTAAAACAGTTTGTAGGATTGATTTTCATGTATATCGCACCGAAAGATGCGAACTAACAATATCTTAAACTCAACCATGTATCATTTTGTTATGTGCTCAATAGTTTCGGAGTCTGAAAAGTCTTTTTGATGCAAAAATTTTTATTCCTATAAAGATGGTAATGCTGCGTATAAAATAAGGTATGCATTTTAAAATTTTGATTTTGATCACATTTAAGCAGAAGATCAATATTTCTTTCGTTAAACGATAATAGGTGGAATAGATGGATTTTTAGTTAAACAAATATCTGATTTTTTTTCCTATCAGGTACTGATTTTTTATGGGTGTGACTAAAAAGATAACATAGACAGAAGTTTCTGTATTAAATAAAGTAACCGCATTGAACAGTGGGCCGAAGCCTCTTTATTGAACAGTAGACCCAAACCTTTGTATTGGAAATTAGACCGAAACTTTTGCATTGAACAGTAGAACGAAGTTTCTGTATTGAACAGTTCTGTATTGTAGGCCGAAGCCTCTGTATTGAAAAGTAAACTCGAGCGAGGTTCGAGCCCCAAAAGCTGGCCGATTTATCTCATTGACTACAGATTCGTATAATGTGGAGTAAAGACTATGTATACCAAAAAGAAATATAATAGCAATAAGAGTGCTCATTAATAAAAAACGATGTAGGTAGCAAGAATCTTCAAAACTGGAGTAGTTATTAGTGATTGATTCTTCATGAACTAATAGTCCTCGTTACAGTATGAAAATTTTGCAGTGCAGTGAAAACTTGACATTGAAAAGATCCCAATTAAAATAAATACCATAGATAATTGACTTAGATATAAAGCTTAAAAAAATCTAATGGAAAAAAATTACTCAATTAGGTACTACAATTATTTTTGGTTTCAATGAAATTTTTACTAGCACATTCTTAGGCTTATATTTTTTTGAAAATGGGCTTAGGTTTTTGAAATCTAAACTTGATATCTATGTTATAATCTGAGGTAAATATGTACTTTATTACCTAAAACCATTTTTTTGCAAATATATAATATTTGACTTTTCATTATCTATATTTATTCGTTATCATATTGTTTTAAAAATATAATTTACTTTATTAAATCTGGTAAATACATGTATTTGTGGTGACCTAAAATTATTTAAATACATGTATTTTGTGGAATATTTTACCCCATATATATTAATAATTTTATGTAGCAAAACCAAAAAAATAAAAAATGAAAAACACAAAATATATGTTAATATTCGAAAACATCATTTAGCCTGTAGCTAAATAAATCAAATAATGACACAACAATAAATGGTCAACCAAAAAACTTTATGTATTTTTTCAGGGTTATTGACAACCTGTGTTTATTACGTTTATTAACTGAAAACAAGCTGAGATGAAAAAAAAAAAAACTTAATAAATAATTGGGTATAAATTTCCTTTNNAAAAAAAAAAAAAAAAAAACTTAATAAATAATTGGGTATAAATTTCCTTTTTTTCAAAAACAACCTTTATAAGCTGATTTGGTCAATTAGAGTGTTTATTTTGTATCTATGTTTATAGGAAGAAAATAAAAATTTATAGAGATTTAAAAGTAAAATTTTTAAAAAATGTTTGTGGTTTTAAATATTTAATGAAAATAGTTTTTTATGTTGTTGACCTTTTTATGTTAGACAAGTTTTGAAATAATGTGATTAGGAATGGGAAAGAGGAAATTTGTAAACAAATTAAAATATTTAATATAAGTATGTTTATTAAATTTTCATAAGAACTAAACATTTGTAGTAAATTGTGCACTGGAGCATATTGGTTAAATAAAAAAATATAATATTTGAATTAATATTAAGTATACGCACGGATGGTTAAAATTGAAAAGAAATAATATAATGTACAAAACTTTGGAATAACAAAAGCAAAACTTATAAAATTATAAATAATATTAAATAATAAGTAAGGCTCTCAAAATATTATGCAATATATTGCAGAACTCTAAGCCAATATAAAATAGTGGTCATTGACGCTTATCTTATCTTAAAGATGGGTCTTTGTACATATTTCTTTTATTATTTTTTTCTATTAATATATTAACAAAATTACATTTTATCTATTCAATAAAACCCTTTAAAAACGTTTGAAATATTGCCTTCATACACTTTTCTTAAACAAAAAGTTTATTGGATTATTTCAAGTGTCTCTGGTTAAGATAAGATTGTTTACTTGAGTTCAACTTTTCTTCCTCATCAATTTAAGGTTTCTCAAGGCTCTTTTATATAAGTTCATATAAGATTACATCGAACACTGACATGTGCTTATTTGTGTATGTGTGTGTGTGTATGTAATGTTGCACTCACAGAATAGGACAAATAGTTGGAATTTTTCTTTGCAATTTACGGTATTTACCAAAGTTTCTGTTTTGTATTACAAAAAAATGAAAAAAGAAAAACTCTCAACTGAAAACTTTAAATGTGCATTTCAGTAACAAGCAACATGTGACACATATTTTGTTGGTGCAAGATTTTTACACCATATAAAATGTGTTACAATTTAGTTTATTTGGAGTTAAAAAAATTTATTTAACTTTAAAATTGTATCAAATCATGTGGCGATTTGTGTGTAAAAGATTTTAGATACTATTTAAGTTTATTTATTTTCTTTATTTAAAGTTATTGTAATTTTAGTTTGGTAGATTTGTTGAAATAAGATTCTGATAAAAAAAAATCCAAAGTTTTGAATGATGTTTTAGCAAAGTTATCGAAAATAAATAATCTATTACAACTCGATGAAATTGATAAAGATGAAAAAAAAAAAAAAANNAAAAAAAAAAAAAAAAATGTTTAATCTTCAGTATTGTTTTACCATTTAAAACTAAAATTAGCTATAAGTGCTTATTTCATCGTTTACCTTTTTCTAAGGTGTTATTCAGACAATAAACATATATATTTTTTTTAAAAACAGCCACTGTTTAACTTGATAGAATAAATATAGTTTCATCTATAGTCCCTACTACAATACCGATTATGGGCACATTTGTAGTCTCATATATAGTCTCATTTATAGTCTAGAGTATAATCTCATCTAAAGCCTAGATTATAGTCTCATATATAGTACCAATTATAGTCTCATTTGTTGTCTCATCTAAAGTCTCGATTATAGTCTCATCGATAGTCTCGACTATAGTCTAGAATATAATCTCATCTGTAGTTTGAACTGTACTCTGGACTATATTCTCAACTGTGGCCTGAACTGAAGCCTCGACTATAGTTCCAACAGTGGTCAGAACTGAAGTCTCAATCATAGTCTTATCTATAGCATGAACTGAAATATCGACTATAGACTCGTCTATAGTTTCGACTGTAGTCACAACTAAAGTTTCAATTATAGTTCTTAATATATTCGAATTTATAGTTTTGAATATTGATTCGGCTATAGTTTCGACTATAGTCTTAAATATATTTACATCTATAGTTTCGAATACAGCCTCAACAATTGACTCGTTTATAGTCTCGACTATAGTCTAAAGTATAATCTCATCTATAGACTCATCCAAAGTCTTGGTTATAGTCTCGTTGATAGTCTCCACTATATTCAAGAGTAAAATCTCATTTATAGTCTGAACTGTAGCCTTAAATGTGATCTGAACTGAAGTCTCGACTATAGTCTCATCTAAAGTCGCGATTATAGTCTCAACTGAAGTCTCGCCTATAGTCTAGAGTATAATCTCATCTATAGTCTCATCTAAAGTCTCGATTATCGTCTCAACTGAAGTCTCGACTATAGTCTCAGCTGTGGTCCAAACTGAAGTCTCGACTGTAGTCTGAACTGAAATCTTGGCTATAGTCTCATCTATAGTGCGAAATAAAGTCTCGACTGTAATCTAGAGAATAATCCCACTTAGAAATAAGTCTGGCTATAGTCTCAACTGTGGTCTGAACCAAAGTCTCGATTACAGTCTAGTCTATAGTTTCGTCTGTAGCCTCAACTATAGTTTCGGTTAGTTTGTAGTTTTAAATATATATTCGACTATAGTTTTCACTACAGTCTTAAAAATATTTATGTCTATAGTTTCGACTACAATCTCAACTATTGCCTCGTCTATAGTCTCGAATGTAGTCTCATTAATAGTCTCGACTCTTGTCCATTTATATTTTCATTTTTAGCAGCGTTAATAGACTCATTTGTAGTCTTGGACTTTTTTTTATAAACTTTTACATTGGAGATTTTATAGTTTTTTCACTCACTTTTCTGAAACATTTTTCATAACTTATTTTAAAATATTTGACATTTAGGGACACCGTTTTATGGAGAGTTGATATTTTTTGGTACAAAAATTATATATTGTTTTAACATCACTCTAGGGATTTCTTACTGTAGTGACATAATAAAATCGGAAATCGGGCCAAAACACATTGTGCTCTTTTATTAAAAAAAATAATTTTTTGATAAAAATTTCGGTATGACTTTCTTGTTTTACTGCAACTGCATAAGGCTTGTTATACCAGGAATTTTCAACAGACTTTTTATGCTTGTGAGTTCTAAACATATCTTTAAGATTTCTTCGAGTATTGGCAACATAAAAATTTTGTTCCTTAAGCTTCGAAAAATCTGCCGGCTAATATGCTTCGTCGAACGTTACACAACATGAACATTTTTTAAAAAAATTTAATTGTATCTTTATTGCTTTATTCTGGGGTTGTTTTGAACTTTCTTTACAAACTAATCTTGCTGAATTTTAATAACGAAACGCTCGAAAGGATTTTCGATAATTTCATATTTATATTTTATATGTCAGTCATTGGTAGGCTTCAAAAACACAATTTTTACCGACACACTTCGTATCGTCATTATTTATTACAAGCATCAGTAATTATGTCAATTATTAGCGGGTTTCATAAATACCATTTCAACTGATACAGGGATAGACATGGTCCTCTCGTTATCATTTTTTATAAGGATCCAGAAAATAACAATTATTTGGCAAAGTTATATATATTCTTTACATCTAAGGTAATAATGCCAGTTATTTTAATATAGCTACTCTTTCTGAATTAAGATATAAAAAGAATATAATGAATTTAAAATTTTTTAAGCTTAATGCAAGTGAAATGTCTGCATAAATAGTGAATCTCATGAAACCAAGGCGATTATAATTAAACTGTATAACAGCAGGATTCGGTTATGGTAGATTAGTTATATATACGTAATGGGATCACTATTCAAAATTCCTTTAGAAAAATTAGTTCAAACCTATAATATCACTTTTGATTTTATTTTACTTAAATGCATCTGTTTAAAAAAAAATCAATTAAATAAATTTCTTTTTAATATCACTGTTCCTCCAAAGAATAAATTTCATAAAAAATTTAATATTCTTTATTACTTATAAACTAGATCTCAAAACGTAGTTGTAATTTGTGATCACTTAATTAAATTACTAAATTATATACATACGAATGGTTAACTATTTTAAAATTTCCAAAGAAAATTTAAGCTTAAATTTAGTAAGTTTTATAATATAAATCCTTACTTTCCTATTTATGTACTCCACCCTTTTCTATAATTATCCTTCACTGATCGCAATTCAATGATAGTAAACTATAAAAAGGTAAAAGACAAAACTGAAAGTATTATAAAATCACTATAATATTAAAAAAGATATTACTATGACTCCCCTTACTATCATCTCCAACAACTGTAACGTAGAAAATTAAAAAAATTGAAAAAAAGAAAAGAAATTTGCATCACTTTAGTTGTCTTTTTCAGGTAACTTGTCTTGTTGATAAAGAAATAAATAGCATGAAAATAAAATAAAAATAATAGCAATAAAAAGAAGCGGAAAGGAAAAAAGGATTGAAAAAAGCATAAAATTATATGCAGGCTTTTGTAAAATGCATATTTTGACTATAAAAACATGCATAAACACAAATACTTAAATACACATACATACATAAAGGAAGAAAAAAAAGCCAACAAATAAATTCAAAAAATTAAAGAAAAGAAAAGGATCACTATGCCTTTCATCTTCCTTTGGCTGTTGTTTAACTACTACATTTACGTTGTTTGTTTGTTGTTGTTGTAGCTTTTGCTGTGCTGTGGCTTTCGTGGATAATTTACATCACAAAGCATCTTGGATGGCTGCTTGGTTGGTTGGTTGGTTGGTTGGTTGACTGTTTGTGTATAAAATAAAGCACATTATTCTGCCTCTATCTTTTCGGTTCTTTTGCTCAACTTGAGTTTATGAAATGCTCATTTTTTGTTGTTTTGTGCTGGGTCTTTTTTTTTTTTTTTGCATCTTGTCTGATTTTTTTCTTTTAATTTTTCATTGTTGTCTTTTTTTTTTTTCTTCACAGTGTTTTGCTTGCCTGCCTGCATTTACATAAATATGAAAAAAATTTCTTACGAAAAATTGCATAGAGTTCATATCTTCCACATACATCGCTTTCATATACATATACATGTACGTTACATATACATACATAAACAAATGTGCATAAATTCATAAGACAAGCATATTTTTGTGAAAGATTTAATGCAAAGGAAAAACAAGTTAGAGAAATGTAGGCGGTAAAGCTCAACTGTAATGATACTTTACAACATTGTGTAGGAGGTATATTAAATTTTGAGGTGGAGTCTTATGGAAGAATTGGGGCCAATTGTTGATCCTTAGTTGTATCCCTTTTTAGGGTGATTCGTGGAAGTATACCTTATTGGTATTTTCTACTTATGCTATTTTATACCGATATATTTAAATTTTAGCTAAATAATGTCCTATTTGAGGAATTCACGATCCTTTTTTTCCTTATTCATATTCAAATGAGAACTTTGAATGGAGAGAGGTGAAATAATATGCCGATCATATACAATTTCAATTTCATTAAATTATTTTCCAAATTGACTAAAAGGTTTACAAGAACGTGGGGACAGGCGGACGGATGGAGAACATTAAATCTTAGACAATTAATATAATTATAAATTATCTTAGACCAATATTTTGGGTGTTACAAATATGAGTCCAAATACATAATACTCTACCCGTCTATAGTAGTGTGGGCTATAAAAAGAGAAGAAAGAAATTCTTAAATCTTAAATAGATAATAAATGGGAGAAAGACAGTAGAGATATAAAAGCTAAAGGAATAATATTTTGATAGCTAGTTATGAAATATGTGTTTATAAACACATACATCTACTTGAGATGTTTATTTAATAGTTAATATATGCCTTAGTAAACGATACAGAAAGGAGATAAATTGAAATTATAAAGATCTATTCCTTTAAAATTTTAAATACATTAACATTAGTCCATATAAAATTTAAAATAAAATCTGAAAAAGCTTCTGAATTTTCTTTAGAAATATTAAAATTCCCTTATATAAAGAGCTTTTGAACAACTTTTTAACAATTACCGAAATCCCATTATTTCCTTTGAATTTAGCTACTTAATTATTGTTATTGTATTCATTTACTTTTTAATCATATTCCCTTGTTTACTAACACAATTTCAATGTGATATTATCTTCTAGGTCATGGTTTTAAATTATAATTGTTTCAAATAATGACCATTTGTGCCATTGAGTCTTAATTCACCTGGATACACATGAATCAATAAACATAAATTATCCATAAAATTGTCAAATATGAGTATGAAATAACCAACAGTTTTTGACTTAAATTTTGAGCTGGAATGGTCTATATAAAGTAATTGCGTGCATACATATAGACACACTCAAGAAATTTAAGGAACTGCATTCAACATCTTTATAAATAATAATAAGAAACGAATAAAAAAAATTTGGAAATTCACTCCATACATTGTATGGAATATAAATGATCATGAAATAAGCTTTTTTCTCAAAAGCGATAACAAAGCGAGTTATAAGGGATTTTAGATTTGAATGGAATTTTGACTTAAAAATCGATTTTTGATATGGAATATAGGTGATCACGAAATAAGCTTATTTTCTCAAAAAACGCAATATTAAGCGAGTTATAAGGGATTTTAGATTTGAATGGAATTTTGATTTAAAAATCGATTTTTGATATGGAATATAGGTGATCACGAAATAAGCTTATTTTCTCAAAAAACGCAGTATTAAGCGAGTTATAAAGGATTTTAGATATGAATGGAATTTTGACTTTAAACTTGATTTTTGATATGGAACACGAAATAAGCTTATTTTCTCAAAAAACTCAATATTAAGCGAGTTATAAGGGATTTAAGATTTGAATGGAATTTTGACTTAAAAATCGATTTTTGATATGGAATATAGGTGATCACGAAATAAGCTTATTTTCTCAAAAAACGCAATATTAAGCGAGTTATAAGAGATTTAAGATTTGAATGGAATTTTGATTTAAAAATTGACTTTTGATATGGAATATAGGTGATCACGAAATAAGCTTATTTTCTCAAAAAACGCAATA
>MINK01013263.1:0-18900 GCA_001735545.1 Phormia regina
AAAAAAAAAAAAAAAAAAAAAAAAAAAAAAAAAAAAACAGGAACATAGAGTTTTAAAAACTTGGTTTGTAGATATAGCCATTGGAAATTTAGAATATAAATGCTAAAGTAAAAATTTTGTTTTAAAATGGGTAAAAAACGTTAGAGTATAAACGCAATACTGTTCGGTGATTCGAATTGTTTTTAATTTTAAAAATTTAAAAATAAAATTGCACAAAAAAAAAATGGTAAAATTTTTTATATCATTGATATCCTTGATAAAGCGCTAATAACTCTGCTTCTGAAGCGATCTTATAATTGTACACTCCTTTGGTACACATAAGTAAAATTTTATGTAAATCCAACGCCTTTAAAATTAGAATTTTTCATAAAATTCGTACCCCGCTATTCGTGATTCGATAACGTTATAAATTATAATAGAATTTTGAAACAAAGTTACGAATACCTTACCTTTTGTTCGTTTAGCATTCAAAACTGTTATTAATAAATAAATAATTTTGAATATCTATATAAGTCTTGCTATTGTGTTTGTTTAATAATTTCGTTGTATATGTATATTAAAGTGAAAATCAATCTACTTATACCAATAAATTACAATCATCATCTTCAAAAAAGCCACTTAGGGTAAGAGAAATTTTTAATATGAAATATTTAAATTGTTTTTTTGTAAATAAATTTAATATTCTTTTTATTTTTTTAATATTTTCCGCGACATCTCCCATCATAGATGGCCATCTAAAGCTAAACTACGTAAACATATGTATTGCCATGACACCAATAGACAAAAGATATGCGATCAATGTGGCAAATCGTTTGCCTGTAATTCTAGTATGCGTAAACATGTGGAAGCCGAACATTCCGAAATTAAACCAGAACCACAACAGTGTAAAATTTGCAATACTTGGTATCGTAACATGTCGGGCTTGCGAACACACATGAAGTTTATGCACGAAAATATTGGCGGTGAACATCGTTGTCAAATATGCAATAAAGTGTCAACGAATGCAAGAGCTCTGAGAAGACATATTTATTTAAATCATGAATGTGAGCGAAAATACAAATGTCACATGTGTGAGAAGGCCTTCAAAAGAGAACAAGATTTGAGAGTAAGTTTTTTTCTCCCACCCATATTTGAAAACGTGAGCAATGAAATTATTTCTTATTATAATAATTTATTACAGGAACATATATCAGTACATACTGGAGAGGCATTATACACATGTCCCAATTGTCCCATGACATTTTCGTCTAGTGCTAATATGTATAAACATCGTCAGCGTTTGCATAAGGCCGAATATGCAGCACACAAGCAACAGCCTATGGCATTAAATATCATAAAACAAGCAAAATCTGTACCGAATACAGTACGCACTAAAAGGCGTATGATTATTGAACCTCAAGCTGCTGAAATTGTTAAGCCACCAACAACTTCAGTGTTGTTAAATCCTCAACTGGTCTTAAACTCACAATATGTAGCTATGGCTCCTAATTTAACTAAATTGCACGAGTAAAACGATTAAAAAATAATGAAGACATGAGAAATAAATTTACGTGAATATAAGTGAATGATTTATAAATTAGTATTATGCGAGAATATGGACAAAATAAAGTATTTTAAAAGTTGGGTATTTTTTAAGGTTTTATATTTTTAAAATTGTTGCAAGAAAAATCCTCAACGGAATTGGATTGGGAACGAAATTTCAATCCAATTTCAACATGAAATGTATTTATGAAAACGCAAAGAAAAGAATTTTTTAAAGAATAGATATCTCCGCTCTAAATTACATTCTTATATTCTGAAATAAATAATAAACTTTTTTTAAGCGTTGTTTTAAAATTCTCCTAATAAACTGTGGGGACGAAAGTATTAAAATTTTCAACTTTTTAAAAAATCGTTATTTATTTTCTAGATTATGAAATTTATTATTTTTTTATATTTCTATCAACGTTAACATTCAATTTTAGCAATAATTAAAAAGTATGTATCTGTGTAGTATGAATCAGTTCCATTTATTTACAAACATTGGTCAGTAAAATGATTTATGTTAAAATTTTAATGTTTTTGTGTGTTTGAAATTTAAAACAATTTTTATTTCTTGGAGTTTGTGTTTTTTATTGACATTGATGTTGCAAATGAAAAAAATGCTGGAGAGCACCCTACTTAGTCCTATGGTTTGCGATTTATGTATTCTATTTATTAATTAGGGATTAATTCAACATATTTAATTTGAAAAAATTGATGATTATGGTTGTGCACAGCAAACTATTATATAACACAGATGGATGCGGTTTAAATAAATTTTGCGCAAAAATTCAATGAAATGATTTTTTTTTAACTTATGCGATACTTGCTAAATTTATAGTTTTAATTTAATTTTGAACTTATCACCTTACACTTAACTTTTTCGTATTGACTTTTAATTTTTTTACTTTTTTATTCGGGAATAAATTAGTAAAAAATATATCAATTAGCCAATAAATAAAAATAAAAACTAATAAAAATTAACAAGAAAAGTGTTAATCTTGGCTCTTAGTTTATATAATAGAATATTTATTTATCTATTTATATATATATAAAAGAGTAACGTGATTGACTGACTGATTTATCATCCCACAGCCCAAACGGATGAGAGACGAAATTTGGAACGTGGGTAGGTCTCCCTCCATATAAATCCACTAAGACGGGATTTTTGGAAATTCGAATGTTTAGGGGGTAAAAACGGAAAAAACCTTATAACTCGCAGACTAATAATGATACAAAAAAATTTAATAGTTGTCGTTATTTATTAAAAAAAAATAATTGGACAAGTGTCTGGTACTTTTTTGAAAATCAGCCGTTTTAGGGAGATAAAGGGTAAAAACTTTTTGAATTTTCTAAAATTATGAACCTAACTGAATGAGAATCCATAACAGGTGACTTTGTGGTACTTTTTTGTTCATATGATGATTTATTATATTTTAAAAAAATTTCCAAGTCAGTGATTCCATGTCATGTTGAAACATCCTTTACTATAGAAGAATTTCTCATAAAAAATTAATTTTATGAGAAATTATTATTCAATAAAATCCGGGTCAATCAGCTCGTTTTTTTATATAAAATGATTTTATTCGTTTTTTTATATATTTTCGATAAATTTCTTTTTTATTAGAAATTGTTCGATAAATAAAAAAATGATCGCAGAATTTTTTATTTATCATTTTTTTTTTTTAATTTTATTTTTAAATGCAATTTTGGAGTGATTTTGCATATGTGTTGAATTCGATTTTGTGACTAAATTTCATGATATCAAAAAATATCACGAAAAAAAAAAAAATAATAAAAAAGCAACCTTTCAAAATAATATTGTTTTAAAGTACAGAACAAAATTAGCCAATTATTAGACGCTTAGAAGCATTTAAAATTTTTGAAAATGTTAAGGATATTATTAAAGCAACGGTTCCAAGGGGCCCGTAAGGACACATCTGGGGGTCGCGAAGATAAATTGAAAAATATTCATAAACACACAATTTTTTTATAAAAATATTATGTGGACATTTTTAATAAAAATTCCAATTAAAACCTGAACCTATTTAAAAAATGGAAAGAAGAAAATAACTGTTATTTTTTATCTTTTAAACCAACAAAATAGTAACAACCAAATGTCGTAAAAACTGATTCATATTCAACATTGTGATCTTAACGGAATATATTTTTATTAAGTGAAATGTTCTCATTTTCGACTATAAAATCTACATTGTTCGAAGTGCGAGTGGATGTGTATCTTGGCCGATTGTGTTATTTGTTTTTTTTTCTCTGTGAAGATACCTTTCAGAAAAGTATAAAATTTGCATTTGCTTTTAAGTTAGAGAAAGAACTGTGTAGTCATTTTACGGCCAAAAAACATAAAAAGAAATCTTTACAGTTAAAGATATGGAGTTCAAACTTAATTTATTCAATAGTTAATTTTGATTTTAAATTATGTAAAGAAAAAAAGATTACAAAAGGTTGGAAATACTGGAATATGTGTGAAACAAATTTGGACCAACTACTTGCAAAATTGAAATATTTAAAATTCCAAAAGCAAATCGGAGGAGAAACAAAACTTTGCAAGCGATTAAAAATTGTATATGTCAAAGGTTACCATATTTTAACCCCGGTCAAAGAACTTAACAAATTTCACTCAAATCCCAACAAGGCGTTTAAACCTTACAGATATTCCAAAAATTTTCGATTCTGCACACTGTACAATTGTGTTAATAACTTCTTTATATAGTTGCCTAATGCGCTTTTAGAATTTCAATTCCTGTGGAATAAAATTTAAAATTCTTATTTTCCATGTGTTCAATTTAGTTTGAACCAATGTTGAAATATAGCGAAGTTTGTCCACTTATTGGCTCCGTAAACTGTTTTTATCATCATAAATTTTTAGGTGGAATTAGTTTTGTTCCATTAAACCAAAGAATTGATTTTGTGTAGAGACAGAGAGTAAACAATATAGAATAAAAATAAATGAAAAAACACAATATTTTAGATTTTTAAAGTTGTATTGGGTCGCGATTCCATTGCAATATCAAATAGGGGTCGCGAAGCAAGATCTTGTGACAACCCCTGATCTAAAGGGTAATATTTCAGAAGATAACTTGATTATAAGTAGAGCGAAGTGCGAAAGTTGTTACGGAAATGTTTTGAATGTGGTTGTTGTCACATATATTTTATTTAAATATATAGTTCGTACTTTTGCATATTTCGTTCGGAGGTTCGTTATGTTGCACATAAATTTTAAAGCTAATTAAACTAATAATTATAATGTTTTTATATAGTGAAGTTCTATAAATTCCTCGACATCTTCAAAGCCACTTAGGGTAAGAGAAATTATACACCATTTCCCTTTTTTTTACTATTCAAACCAAAAACAAAATATACAAGAAATCATTTCATTTTCAGATTACCTTCTGAAACAAAATTACGTGAGCATATGCATAGTCATGATCCAACTAAATGGCAAATATGTGATAAATGTGGTAAAACTTTTAGAAATAATTGCAGTATGAAAAAACATAAAGAATCGGAACATTCTGAGGTTAAACCAGAACCTCAACAATGTAAAATTTGCAATACATGGTATCGCAATTTAAATGGTTTAAAGACTCACATGAAAAATATGCACGATAATGTGGGACAAGAACATCGTTGTAGTATTTGTAACAAAGTATCGACTACACAAGCTGCCCTAAGGAGGCATATCTATTTAAATCATAAATGTGAAAAGAAATATAAATGCAATATGTGTGATAAGGCATTTAAGAGGGGTCAAGATTTAAGGGTAAGATAAACATTATGACAAAATACGTTCCTATTGATGTTGAAAATTTTTATTTAATTATACAGGAACACATATCTGTGCATACAGGTGAAGCTTTGTATACTTGTCCCAATTGTCCAATGACTTTTTCATCTAGTGCTAATATGTATAAACATCGTCAGCGTTTACATAAGGCCGAATATGCTGCTTACAAGCAACAGGCTATGCCTCCCAACATTATAAAACAAGCTAAAACGGGTGCTGTAAATAAAATTCGCACCAAAAGGCGTTTTATAGGTTCAACGAGTAATGAATCTTTTAACCTAATTTCACCTGAACAGCATGTTACTTCAGAATTTGAAACGAATGTTTCAGTTTTAAGTTCTCACATCATAAACGTTGCCCAATTTTAATAATTTATTATCTTTATCTAAGGGTATTATTTAAAATTGTTGTTTTTTTTTAATATAGGTATGTAAGTCTCGCTTTATACAAATAAATGTATGGATTTAAAATCCATAATTTTTTTGTTCTTTTTGTAATAAAATATGAATAATTAATAAAATGTATATAGTATATTAACACAATTTATTTTAGATCAAAATTAGGTAAATTATTGGAATCTATGACAAGCGGCGTTTAATCAAATTAACTATTTTAAGATACAATGGGTGAGGGTTATCATTTACGAAGTTATTGAATGCCAAAATTTAAGTAAAAGATGAAAAATTAAATATAAAAAATGAAGCTTGAGTGATTTGAAGACATTTTCAGTCTGTATCACTTATGCCAATCGTCAAGACCGTAATGATGAAATAAACTACTGTAATGGCCTTATGGGCGAAATATTAAAATATAAAAAAATCCAGACCTGATGGAGAATAATTTTTTAATTAAGAAAATTGGTAGCATGTAATAATATTTTGTAGGTGTGTAGACGAAAAGTCCGATGGGTTTCTCAATAATTTTCGGAAGAGTGGAAAAAAAACAATTTTTTTGAACGCGAATTTGCAAAAATTTAATCCATAGAATTCGTAGTATGATTTAATATTCATATGTGTGTGTCAGAAAGAAGAAAAAATATCTTTTGAAAAAAGTATTAAAATCAGATCTGATGCACATTTTCAGGGTTTTAAAAAAGTACCCTTTTTTTCCTTAAAAGAGCAGAATGTCAAAAAAGTGTCAGACACCTATCTGATATTTTTTTCAAATGAATCACAATAAATATTTAATTTTTTTGTATTAGTTTAGGAGATATAAGGTTACCAATTTTATTTGTTTTACTTTTGAGTTTGCGTTGGAAGCGTGGCCCACCGCAACTTTGACTAGTTTAAAAGATAAAAAGTTACATCAATAATTGCGACAATGTTTTTGTTTTATGAAACTATAAAGCACTTTTTAATCATGAGTTTAAATATTCTGACTATTATCCCAAACGTGGTCCTGTTTAAATGTATATAAACATATATAGTCGGTTTGAAATTAAGGGCTTTTTCCATACCTAGTATTATCCTATTGTTATATCCGGATATTTAAGTAGTTTACAAGATAAATTTTTACTGAATAATATACCTCGATATTTATTTTTGTGAAAAAAAATCTACAAAAATAAATTATTAATCTTAAAATTCAGAATGATCTTATTTATGAAAATATACTTAAAGGCTTTTTATAAAAATATGAACATTTTTTACTTTGAAAAATTTGTTTGCCCAGTATATTGTATTTTTATTTTTATTAGATTCAAATGAATGGAAAAAAATATTTTATCGCATATTCATTGCCATTTGAATTAAAATAATAATAATTTTATATGGGATAAATATAAAAATAAACGAAAAATTACATTTTTCAGAAGTAGTCTAATTTTCATAAAATTTTTACAATATAGTGAGAAGACAAGGGGTCATCCTAAATTTATGATAAAAGCTCTTTATCATAAGTAAAATAATTTTAATATGTACCGAAAATGTTGTTGCAATTTTATACCGCATACGTTGTTCTATGGCTAGAATAGAAAGGGCATAAAGCTCTTGGCATTGTAAATTTACAAAAATAAAATAAAGTTTTCGTAGTTTTATAATTCAACAGCTATACTTTCTTTATTTGATCCCTGATCCAAGTTTATATTTTTAATCGAAGCACTTTTTTCTTCGTCGGTTTTCTTGCAGAACTTAATTAAAAAGTCTTTACTTTTGTCTTAAGTTTAAGGATGTTTTTAATAAACATATCATTCCGTTTTTAAATAATCTCTGCTTCCATTGGAATTTTTATTTAGACACCTATATAATATTTATATTAAAACATTTGTTTTCAGGAATATTTTTAAGATTCTATTCGCGACCCCTGACGAATGTCCTTACGGACCCCTTGTGGGTCGTGGACCCCCATTTCAGAACCGTTGCCCTAACCATTCGAATTTCCAAAAATCTCGTCTTATTGGATCTATTCGATAGGAGTCAAACATACAATCAATCTTCATCTTCTTTCTAGGTTTAACCGTTTCGGCTGTGCAATGATGAATCACCAAGTAAGTCAGTCAGTCAATCACTCAACCATTACTCTTTTATATACAGATAATAGATATAATAGAAGAAAATATATAATAAAATTCCAAAGAAGACTGTTGAGCCGCAAAATACAGTTTCTTAGGTATACAAACAAGCAGGCGCGGATTCACAGGGAGGGAAAAAGGCAAATTTCCCTCCCCAAAATCAAAACTCTAAATGAAAAATTTGTACTAAATCTTAAAATTTAGGGAAATATTGGTAAAAATCATTCCCAAAAGCTTGAGCTGGGTCCGCGCCTGCAAACAAGTAATGATCACTGAATGGTAACATGGTAGTGGAGAATTTCATTATAAACTTACCAGTAACTTTTTTTACATATTTATGTGTATACATCCTTAGTTCAATATTTTTTTATAAATAAAATATCGTATCTAAAATGATGATATTTTATTACTTATTGGATAATAACAATAAACTTAATAAAAGTCTTATTGATCCTTTTTAAACTCTTTAAAGTTTAATTTTAGTTATAACAAAAATAAATCAAAAATAACAAATTATGATGTGCCCATAATTGTATCGACATTGGATAAATCTCTCAACTATGTAAATATTACTATATCAATCCATATTTTTTATACTACGTAAATTTTATTTGTTTTTAGATTTCCCAGCAAAACTAAACTCACATCTCATCTGCCCGTCCACAGTACCATTTGCACTTGTATGTGCGATATTTGTGGCAATACATTCAAAAGTAAATTTACGCTTAAAAAACACATCGAATATCAACATTCGGGAAATCCACGAAAGGATAAAGAACCCCAACAATGTCCCATTTGTTATAAGGTTTTAAGAGGTCACAAGGGTCTTAGAGCTCACATGAGTAATATACACGCTGAAAGTGAACAGGAACATCGTTGCAAAATTTGTAATCATGTATCGACTACAGCTAAAGGTTTGCGTGTCCATGAGATATTTCGTCATGAAAAGGAGAGAAAACATAAATGTTCTTTGTGCGATAAGGCATTTAAAAGGCCATTGGATTTGAAAGTAATTAAATAAATTGTTTAAAGTCTTTTTCAATAATACAACTAATAAATTTTTTTCTTTTAGGAGCATTTTGCAACACACACTGGAATGTCTTTGTACAAATGTGCTGAATGTGAGGCGACATTTAAATCGAATTCAAATTATTACCATCATAAAAGACGTTTTCATAGTGGAAAACCAAAAAGGGAATTAATGATTAAATTATCTGATTGTCCTTAATGTATAAGTTACCATATTATGTGTGATGTACTTAGAGAGAAGATGTTTTTTTTTTATTTACTTTAAATATAGAATAAAGTAAAAATGAAAATTACTAAAGCCATTAAATTTTATAACTATTAGTATTATTATTTAAAGTTTAATTTGTTTAAGTTTTAATCTATGTACATATATATGTAACAATTCATTTAAATATGTAAATTTGACAAGAAATATGAAATAATGGAAAGTATTTTTACAATAACAAAACGAATTCATGATATTAAGAAATTAGACGCTGTGGGAAGTTGGTGACATATGTTACACTGACCCCTCAGCATCAGTTGAGTACAAATTGACCCAAAATCGTTCTACGTTGTAAAAATTGGCGATAAATTGAATTTTGAAATTTAGATTTTCCTAATAAACTGAGATACCGAATAAAACTAGACAAAATTATGTGTAAATAACAATTAAAAGCAACAACTTAAGTTGTGTTATTTTCTTATACGACGCTGTCAAAATTATTATTTTTTTCAATTTTGAAAAAAGTTTAAAAAAAATTAATTTCCCTTATATTTTCTTAATAATAAATACATCTTTTAAAGTAAAAAATTAAATTTGTAAATTAAAAAAAATTATATTTTTTCTAAAGTATTATTTTGAAAATTATCCTTGTTTTGCCATATGCCGCCATATGCGTTCGTGATGATGTTGGTAAATAATTGATGTGTGTGAAGAGTTCTCCTAGTAAGTTATTAGATCAAATTTTAAAATAATTTATTATTACATATCGTTTTTTTTTATAAATTCTTAAATATTGTTACAGTAGTTTTAGTATCCAATTGTTAAAAAAAGATTTAATCTAATCTCTAAATTAAACTTTAAGTCTCTTTTTCCCGACCCCACAACATTTTGAAATAAAATATATTAAAATCGTTACATTTTTCCAAACCATTAACATAATTTTATAAAAAGAAAAACAAAACATTTTGAAATGAATTTTATTTCACATTCTTAAAATTTTAGATTTCCAACCGCGAAACGTTTGAGTGTTCACGAAAATACACATAATCCTCGGAATATAGTGATTTGCGATAAATGTGGTAAAACATTTAGAGATAAATCACGTTTGAAATTACATCACAGACATGATCATTCGAATGAACCGAAACCTGAAAAAATACCACAACAATGTCAATACTGTAATAAATGGTATTCTTCCAAATCGAGTGTACACGAGCATATTCGTAATATGCATACGGATAATGATATTGAACATCGTTGTCCCACATGTGGTTTCGTATCAACAACTGCGAAAGCTTTAAAGAAACATATACAATTTAATCATGATGTCGTGCGTAGACATAAATGTAATTTATGTGAAAAAGCCTTTAAGAGACCTCAGGATATAAAGGTTGGTTATAATTTACTTTTTTTTTTTTTGTAATAATTTGAAATCTAATTATGATTTTTTTCATTTTATTTTATTTTGCAGGAACATATGGCTACACATACGGGTGAGCCCTTGTATACTTGTGTGAATTGTGGCAAAACATTTAAATCTAAAGCGAATATGTTTCATCATCGTCGCCGTTTTCATAGGGCCGAATGGATCGCTGATCGTACAAAACCACCTAAAGAAAAATATTCAAGAAATTAATGTCAAAATAAAGAAGAACAACTCAATAAATTTAAATTTATTTCAAGAATTTTGGAAGTATTTTAATTTTTTAGTTTATTTTTTTGTTTTTTTTTTACGAATCATTACACATTATTTTTAAACCAGTTTTGTGTTTGCTTGCATTCGAAGATATCAAAAACCTAAAATGATTTTCAAATAATAAAACAAAATTATTTCCCTAACGTTGTAGTTATTATGTGAACTTTTGTAAATTAACTTAAGAAAGTTATTATTTATTTTATAATTATCAAACAATGTGCCTTAAAATTAAACAAAAACAAAAACCTTGCAGATATCCATCTCATGGACGTTTAAGAGAACATCGTCATCATCATAATCCGGCCAAAGCTTATATGTGCGATCAATGTGGTAAAATAGTCTATACCCTTAATACACTGGATAGACATAAGAAAGCTGTACATGGTGTCAAACCACCAAAAACTCCAATGCAATGTAAATATTGCAACAACTGGTATACAGGCAAGGGAAATCTTCAACAGCATATACGTAATTTGCATAACAATAATGATGATAAACGTAATATTTGTGAAATTTGTGGTTTTGTATCCACAACTCGTGAAGCCAAAATGAAACATATACGCTTTAAACATAGGGCGGAAAAGAAATATCAATGTGCCGTATGTGAGAGGAGCTTTAAAGTGCCAACATTATTAAAAGTATGTAAACCTTCTATTAGAAAAGATTTAAAATAATTTATTTAATTTTTATTATAGGAACATATGGCCACCCATACTGGAGTTGATTTATATAAATGTTCGTATTGTCTTAGTACATTTAAATCCAAATCTAATATGTATAATCATTGTAAACGTTTACATCCAAAGGAATTTGAGAATAGAAAAAAACGTGTGCGTATTCCAAAGACAGTGCCGAATGCATTAAAAATTGAAAATTGAGAATATTAATTTGTGGTCTGTGAAATTTAATTTTAGCATATTTTAAATATTGAAATAATTAAAATAATAATTGTTACCAAATATTACAAAGACTTTCATTTCATATAATACTTTTATATCGTGTTATAAAAGGTATCTTTAAAAATATATGTAAATTAGTAGAAAATTTTATGATTATTTTATGTAAAATATGTAGATATTTTTTATACCTTACCCTATACTACTATGGTTGATGTATAATGCATTTGTGTTTGTAAGGTACAAAAAAAGTCAACGGACTTAAAGTTTACCATTCGACTTAGATTGTCCGTCCGTCTAGCCGTCCTTGTAAACCTTATGAGCAAAGTATGGGTCACAATTTTAAAGATATCTTTATGATATTGATTAGTAATTTTGGCACAAGGACTAGACCTATTGAAATTGGTAATGATCGGTTCATCATTTCATCTAACCCTGATAAAATGTACCAGAATAATTTTATGAAATTTGATACAGAGATGTTTTTATGTTATTATAAACCTGTGTACCAAATTTATCTTTACAAAACTCTGTAATTAACTATAACTCTTATATAAACTTCTGTATCGATAATCAACTTAACGTGCATACAAATATTAGTATCAAGTTGATTCGGACCAAATATGTATGTTTTTTATGAGTAGAAACAACAGTACCAAATGCGAATCTGTCCATAATTTACCTTAGCTCCAACATAATACCGCTTCCGGAAATCGCTCATAAGTGCATAAAATCATATAGTTGTTGGTATTACCATTTTCGTATATTTTATGGTCAGGCTTATTTAATTTGTGTTAATATGGATTTTTTTGTGATAACATCTGGAGATGTTAATTATGTTATGTAATTGCTTTTACTTAAATAACAAAACTTAATCCTTTCGTAGGCTGCATTAAAATATTACAAACTTTTTTGCAAGAAAGTCCTCTGAAACACACACATATAATGCTAAACACACATATAATGGTACAAAAATTGGTACCAAGACTAATAAGTGCGAAATTTATAACATTTGCAAAAATAACGTTTTTAAAAAGTACAATATAAATTTCGTACTTATTTGAAATGTATAGCTTAAGATATGTTCGAAAGACCTTAATTAAAATATGTAAAATTAAAAAAAGTCTACAAATAATTATAATTTACGAAATGACTTGTGCCAACAATTATTTTCAGCTATAAATAACAATTATTATCAGCTATAAGAGTAGTTTCTATATTTTCTGCTTCGGTTTATCAAATAAAACCTAACCTAAAACTAGCTGTCTTCTTAATTCTTTAAAACTATTGTAAGAAAATTTTAATTTTTTTTTTACTTTATTAATTAAAAAATGCCTTTGAGATGTACAAACATACATACATATATTTTATTTTTTACATTTTAGATTTCCAACTGCACACAATTTAACGCATCATCAAAAAACTCATGATCCCATGAATAAAGTGATTTGCGATAAATGCGGTAAAACATTTAGCAGCACAAGTAGTTTAAATAAACATAACAGTCGTGATCATTCAAACGGACCGCAACTGGAAAGAAAACCAGCACAATGTCCCATATGTAACAAATGGTATAAATCACAAGTTTGCGTATACGAGCATATACGTAATATACACACGAATACAGATATAGAACATCGTTGTCCGACGTGTGGTTTCCTATCGACAACAGCAAAAGCTCTAAGGAAACATATATTCAATATACATAATCCAGTGCGTAGATATAAATGTAATCTATGTGAAAAGGCTTTTAAGAGACCGCAGGATATAAGGGTGTGTTGTGTGTAACAATGATATACATAATTGTCGAAACAAATGTTGTATGTAACTTTAAAAATTTTCTTGTCTTACAGGAACATACAGCCACACATACGGGCATATCACTGTATAATTGTGCGAATTGTGAGAAAACATTTAAGTCCAAAGCGAATATGTTTCTTCATCGTAGACGTTTTCATCGTGCCGAATGGCTGGCTGAACGTACAAAGCCACCAAAAGAGAAATATTCAAGAAATTAAGTATTTTGAAAAGGAAGGAAAAAAATGAATAATTTTAGATGAAATAAAAAAATAAATAAAGAAAGTAAAAAACTTTTGATGAGTTTCTTTTTTTTAATTTTTAAAACAAAAACTTTTGAATAAAAACAAATAACACAAGTAAGAGGATAGCTCCAATTGCTATTTTTATATTAAATTTATTTCATTATAAGATAAATCTTTTGCTAAGCGGTATCTTTTTGTAAGTTGGATCAAAATGAGGATTTACCGAAACGTTTTTCGCTTTTTAAAATTCAAACTTTTTAGAATTGTATTCGTTTTTTTTTCGAGACATATGTATTTAGAACACGTTCTTTTGAATGTTCAGGATTTTGCTTTTGTAATATATATTTATTAGCCTTGAAAGGCTTCTTTAGATTACTTGATTTAATAAATAAATAAATGAGATTACTTTCTTTAACTGTTGAATAATAAATTTAAAAGGATTAATTTAAAAGGATTAATTTAAAAGGATTAAGAATTAAGAAAAGCTAAAAGAGTTTAACAAGTTTATTAGATTCTAGGCAATGGTTTATAGAAACAGGCATGATTTCTGATTGTTGCGATTATGAACAAATGCCTCAAACATTAATATAATTCTTTGTGCCAAATTTTATGAAGACCCGCCCATAATTGACCATATATCATATAAATCTCTTATTAAAAAATCACTTTAACGTGCCATTGGTATAAAATTATGATTTGACACTAAAAAGTTGTTTTAAGTAAAAGTGCAAATTTGCATTAAAATTTTTAAATAAAAAATTCATGAATATAAATTTCTGGAATTCCAAATACAAAATTCTATATTTTATATAGTTTTGTTAGAAATATATATTTTATTCTTAGAAAAAAATTAATTAATTATTAAATATAATTGTTTTAAATTAAAATCTTTCAGATATCCAACTAAACGTCATCTGACACAACACCGTCATCATCATAATCCAGCCAAAGCCTATGTCTGCGATCAATGTGGAAAAGTTGTCTATACTCTTAACACTTTGGATAAACATAGAAAAGCTGTACATGGTGTCAAACCACCCAAACCTCCTATGCAATGTAAATACTGTAAAAATTGGTATACTGGCAGATCAAATTTATTACATCACATACGTAATCTACATAATATGGATGGTGTTAAAAATAATGTTTGTGAAATTTGTGGTTTTATATCGACTACTAGAGTTGCTAAACTTAAGCATATACGTTTTAAACACAAATCGGAAAAGAAATTCGAATGTACGGTGTGTAAGAAATCCTTTAAAGTACCAACACTATTAAAAGTAAGTTTAAATATATTTTTTCCATTTAATAATATTTGTTAAATTAGTTATTATGGTAAATTTTGTAGGAACACATGGCTACACATACTGGTGTAGATCTATACAAATGTGCTTATTGTCCAAATACTTTTAAATCCAAATCAAATATGTATAATCACTGCAAACGTTTGCATGCAGAAGAATTTGAAAAGAGAACCAAACGTCTGCGCGTTCCAAAGATAATACCGAATACAATTGATGTAGAACATTAAGGGATTTTGTAAAATTTATTTTTTGAAATAATGACTTTTTTTATTAACTAGGCAAAATTAATATGTTGTTGGTATAAAAGCTAAAATGTTATACATATGTAGGAAATGTACAAACATACATACATATGTATGAAATAAATATGAGTAAAATAATTTAAAAATCTTAACAGTTTGTTTTTTTTTAATGTGTACTGAACGTAAACATTTTTTAATATATTTTTTAAATCAATTATTATAAAATAATTTAATCAAGTAAAAATTAAAGATCGGGTTGTATTTTTTGCTTATAAAATAAAAATTTATTATTTATTTTATTTATTCCAAAGTATCCGTAACCTAGTCTATTGTCCTTAATTGATTTTAAATTATTATAAATTTTATTATTAATCAAATGTTTTATTATCTTGTGGTATATCAATTCTTACACTCATATTTTCTTCTTTATGCAACTCGGACCATCTTTGTGCCACTCTAGCATCGCTAGCCTTACGAAAAACCATACATGTTATATGTGGTAATTTTTCAAAACGTATACGTGTAAATCCCATAGTGCCTAATGTATAACGCCAATTTTTCATAATCGCAGCATTTTTACCCACATGTTGAGAATCTGGTGTTATAATAACCAAGATACCTTCAAATTTTAATAAATCATAAGCTTTTCGACAACATTCTAATCTTAAATCCGAGCTGGGTATATATTCAAGTAGGAGACTAAATACTACACATTCGTAATGATTTTTACGCAAGGCTATTACCTCATCCTCACACATTTCAATGGGTTTCGAATCCGTTAAATCTTCTATTTTAATTTTTAAAAAATCTCCTTTGAGCACTTCATTTGTGGCGGGATATAAATCTATAGCAGTCACTTCAAAATAAGATGATTTACCAAAAGGATTAAAACAACTGCCCACATCTAAAACCTTAACTTTATCGGTTACATCTTCCATATACTGACACTGTGAACAGTCATAATTTTCCCAAGATTCCAGCAGTCTCTGTTCTCGTAATCTTTTCTCCAAATAAATACGTTCGGAAAAGAAATAGGCCATACAATATTCTATGGTCCATTTAATACGACTTTGTGCCATTAAATCTTGATTTGTTGTGTTCTTCTCCCATATACTTGCCAATTGTTGCATGGCAAAGGCATATTCTCTAAGACGTTCAGTATCTTTGATATGTTCTTGCCAAGCTTTGTCGGCTCCATGTTTTTGGGTTAATAAACGTAGGGTATCGTGACAGGATTTGATTATATGGGCGAGACGTTTATGTTCCTCAGTAGCCATTTATTAATAGAAAACAGGACTTTTAATATACATATGTTTATAATTTATAAATAAACCTAGTTAAAAATAATCTTCGATAGCTCAGCTGTGACGGAAGTGGACAATTGTTGATAAAGCTAAAATTACAATTGCGCGTAGTTAGCAGCAGTGTGTGCTGACACAATCAGCTGATATTTTAGAATGCACTAATTGTTACGATGAGTCTAGATTAGACAATTTTTATCAAGACAAACGTCAAAAAATTTTCCTGATAATGATTTGTCTAATGTAGACAGAATTTGTCAGTATTATTGCAGTGTTAAAAGAAAATTGTCAGCGGTCAAGCTCTGACAACTTTGTTTTGATAATGCTTGGAAAAAGACGTCATCATAATTGTTGTTGGTACTTTTTACATGGTTTATTACGATTTAGTTTTTTCCCTATAATTGACACAAATAAAAATTTATCTGCAACTCAAACAAAAATTCGACGTTTGTCTTGATATAAATTTCTCTAAACTATGGTCTCCACAAAGAAATTTTTATTTCCTAACATAAGAAATAACGTCGGCAGCATAACGGGAATGAAATGTTATTTACAACATTTTAATTTAAATTTCATTTTGTCTTTGTTTAACAAAAATCTTTTTTTCTCTGTTTTTATTTTTTTATTGACTTTTTTAAACAAAATTAATTTATTTTCCATCTTTGTTTTTCTAAAAAAATTAAAAATTTGAGAAAAGAACAATCAATTTGACAGCTTATGTTAAACATAGAATAAAAATTTGATGAATTTATCAAAAGAATTTAATATACCCGTTAAATATATTATTTATCAACAAATAAAATATCAAAATACAACTGTGTAAGCTGTTGCTGTTTACATCCAATGTAATTAAGCCGACAGCATCAGTTTATAGTTACAGTGAACAGCTGCTTGTTTTTTGCTGCAACTGCTGCTGCCTACGCGCTATTGTAATTTGTGCTTAAGAGCAAAGCTGTTGTCAGAGATCTGCGCCGAACAATTTTAACGACGTCGGCGGCTTTTCTTAAAATTATCGGAAACTACTCAAAATCGGCTGTTAGCCGGCTGAAGATTTTTATTTCCTTGTATTTGAATCGTCTCATAGAGAAAGAAAGATTTTTTAATTGTTTTAATATTTATGCAATTTTTTTCTATTATTGATATCAACATATTTTCTAAATTATGATCAAACTTATTTAAATTTCCATTATGAGTCTCAGTATTGATATTAAAGAATACAAATCAAGTTTTAAAGGATTGAAAATATTGTTTTAATTTTAATTAATGTTATTTATACCTTTTAAATAATTGTACTTACTCAAAAAGCTAATGTTTATACTTTCTGTAGATATATTCTTATTTAAATAAGTAAAAATTTGTGGTTAAAACCATATATTTTTTTCGGAAAAAATATGTAGTATTTTGAAAAAAAGTCGATCAAGACTGACCATATAAAACCCTATACCATTGTATATATATGGGAAGGGACTGTTATTAGACATGTGTCCAATTGTAAAGAAAATGCTAATTGTCGAATAACGTAAATAGTGTAGCAAATGTTTTAAGAATTTACTTAAATAAATAAATAAATAAATAAATAAAAAATAAACAAATAAATAAAAAAAATCAAAAATGAAATATAATAAGATTTTATTATTTACATTTTTTTTTTTCAATTTTCCCACTGTACAATAATAACTTTAGATATTAATTAAATACTAAACTAACAAGTAACTATATATTTAAATAAACAATTTAACCGGTTTTTATTAACTTGGCTTAAGTAACCTACATTGCAGTTACATGTAAATTTTATTTACAGTTTTTTTTATAGCAAACTTCGTACGTACACTTTGCTAACCTTTAATATCTGTCGAAATAATTTTTGTTTTCATTTGAACGTGTTTATAAAATATATGCAAAAATTATGTACATTGAGGTTTATTAGAATATTTGTAACATCAGTTATTAAGTTGGTCTACAGATGAAATAGGTGGAGTTTTTAGATAAATTAATTTTCGTCCTGGTGTGAGACATATTTATGTTTCCATTGATTCACCCAAATTCAACCAGCCGATTAAAAGTTACATATTCTTTTTCAAAACAATTTCGATTTTCGAAATGTTCACAGAAAAAAATATTTCACATTTTTTCTTAATAAAATTATTAATTAATAGCCTGTTTCTCTATGTCTTCTAAGCGAAAGAAAACTGATTTGGGTTTCTCTAACTCACTTCTATGCGAACAATGAGTCGAACTACAAGTCGAAAGAAAACGTAAGGTTTTTCATATAAAATTGGGTTTCTGTATTTCGAACAAAAATATCAAAATCAGTCACTTGCTATTTTGCTTTCGACTGGTTGAATTTTTT
>MINK01013274.1:0-10179 GCA_001735545.1 Phormia regina
TATAAATTAAAGTGAAGTTTGTCATTACGTTTGTAATTTACACAATTTTTATAGCAAAGCAAAAGACATAAGATCAAGTACATTCGTCGATATGTCGGTTGAAATGGCGTTCAGGAAGCCCACCAATAACTGATATAAATAATATATATGCCAAACTATCGTAAATCCTTGCGAAAAAGTTGCTATAGAAATTCAAATAGATCGGTTGATAAATGGCGCAGATATATTAAAAAAAACGGATTTTAAACCCGATTTTAAGGTATCAGAAGTGTTTGTTTATACTAGGGACTTACTTTTTATAAAAAATATATATTGATGTATAATTTTTATGCTTTTAAAAACCCCTTCAAATTCAAAAGATTTTTATTCTAATCCTTTGTAAATTATGTAACTTTCTCAGCTTAAGATTTTCTTTTTTTTTTCAAAATAAATTTAAAATAGATTTTTAAGAACTTATAATAATTCTTAAAAAATTAAATTATTAAATGTAAATGATTATTATTAAATATGTTTTAAATATTTCTTAATTTTAAAATGGAAAATATTCTTATTATAACATTAATTTGAGGTTATGATTTTCTCAGTCATCAAAAATTTTATTCAAAAAAATCCACTTAATTCTTTTTAAGTTGTATTTATTACAAAAAGTATTATATTCTCATTTTGAATAAAGAATCTTGTTAAACAATATTTTTTTATGTTAAAAAGATTCTACTTAAGATGTTACATAAAATATTTTGTTTAGAGCTTTATGTTTATTAGTTAATTTCTTTTTAACATATAATATTTAAATTAAACAAATTTGTAGTGAGAATAGTATTTATAAATTAAAACTATTTAAGGCTTTAATAATCTTAAGAGAATTTATATAATAAAGAGATTCAAGAACATTCACTAACATTTCTATAGCACTAGTTCTAACGGCGACAATTTCGAACAAAAATCATTGATGACTGAACTAGTTCTGGAACAGTTGCATAGAATGAGATAAGCCGATAATTAAATAATGTTAAAGCTTAAAAAATAGAATAAAATTATAATTTACAAAATAATTTGAGAAGTGAAACTCAAGCCATTCTATTTATTTGTAAAACATTTTTAATAACAATTCAAAATTATTTTGAGGTTATGTTAATATTTTTTAATAGCTTTAAAGCTTAAAAATATTTCATATGAAATTCAATTGCATATAGTGAAAAAATTATATTCATTTCAAAATTAATTCTATAAAATCATTTAAAAAATTTCAATATTTTGGTAAAAAATTTCTTAAATTTTAATCGTTTTTGAGGTTAAGTTTAATTATTTCATAAAAGATTTTATAAATAATATTTTAAAAATATAATTAATTTCCTTTATTTTATGCACTTACTTATTTAAAAACTTATTTAATTTTCTTGAAACAAACTTGAAAAAAAAAATCTGACAACATATGTAATGAAAACGATACCATTCAGTGTCAATAGTTAATCTTCCCAATATGTATGCAAAGCCAACTCTGCGTTTCCATATCATTTATGAAAATTCAATCCCAATTGGCACTATATTAACCCTCCGTCGTGTACATGTTCCGATAGTCACGTACGTAGCGCATGTATCTGGCCAGATACGCAGAGAAAAAAATAAAAAAAAATATCAATAAAGTTCAGTACTTTTCAAAAAATTAAAAGATACACATAAATTTTATTTGTTGTTTTTTTTTAATTTGTTTTTTCATAAAACGATATCTAACAATATTTGTAGAGGGTACCAGGATACTCAAACCCCTAGCCAAATTAGAAATATATTTAAATCACAATTAAATACGTAAAATATCTGGACATGTGCGTGATGGAGGGTTAACAACACTTCAGTGTCAAATTATTTATTTTCTATTTCTCAACGAATGGTACCAAAAAGTCGGTACCAAAAATTTCAATGTGACATCAACCGCTGAGGGTTTTATTTTTTCTATATTATCCTTTTTAAACAGCTTTTATTAAATTTTTATTCCAAAGTTACAAATCCCTATTTCTCGAGTGTATTTTTTTCTTCACTTTATAGGCCTGTGCTTCTTTTTTTTAATACCATTTTCTAAACAAACATGTTGAGTGCTGCTACTTTTTTATTATTTTATTATTTGCGCGTCAACATATTTGCCACTTTTGGGTGCAAATTTTTTCTGTTTTCAACTCCTCTATATATTTCTCTTTATTCTTTGGCTATAACATTAGTTTGTTGTTTGTTTAACACACACAGGTGCTTTTAAGCTGACAGAGGAGCAAATAAAATAAGAACACAAAAAAAAACTCCCCTCTCCTTAAAAGGTTTTCCTTAAGCAACAAACTACTACTGTACCAGAAGATCCTGTTTTACAATGCGTACAATACAAACATAGATACTTTAACTAGATGTAAATGGTAATAGAGAACTGTTAGAGTGTTTGTTTGTTTGTTTTTTTAGTATCTAGATATTGCCATATTTAAATTTAATTCTTAAAGCGTGATATTAGATGTCAAGTAATGATAATAACACAACTTTTAAAATTGTACGCAACATATATTTTTTTTGCTTTAGAAAATATTATTCAATTGCTTTAAAACAAGTTAAAGATAGACCAGGTTGAGGTTTTTTTTATAGGAAAATTTAAGCTTTTTTTTATACCAATGAAAATATGTCTAATATTATATTGCCTGGCTATTTAAAACAGCTGCTAAGGGATAATTTAACAAAATATAAAAAAAATATATGTATCTTAGGTGTTGTAAGGTTTATGGTTTTTCATCTTTTTATTGTTTTTTTTTTTTTTTTTTTTTGCTAGAAAAAATCTCTTAAAATTTTTCATATATTTTTTTCTTCTGTTCATTTTTGTGTTTTGCTTAAATATTTAAGCGTAGGCTTAAATTATGCCTTAAAAAATGTGAAATCTTGTAAAATATGTTGCATACTTTTTTTTTATTCACTCTCTTCAAGGTGTAATAATTTGTTGTAGTTTTGTATATTCTTTATTTTTGCTGTTGTTTAAGGTTTTTCCTAAGAAAAATTTGCATGTCATCAAGGTAGGAAAAAAAAATATAAAATAACGAAACGAAACATGTTTTAAATGCCTGTTTCTGTTAACAGTTTTTCTTAGGAAAGCAAAAATCTGGCCATAAACATGCGTAGGCTTTAATAACATGACAAAAGACAAATTTCCTGATTCAATTTTCTTTAAAGCTTTAAAGCAAAGCTAAATGAAAGTATAACTAATAGAATGTTAGAGGACCAGAGAAGCAAGTTTTTTTTTCAAAATACAGGAAATTATTAATATTTATAGATGGATAAGAAATAAAAAAAATATGAGCATAATTCATAATTTGAAAAAATAATGTAGGAATTTATCAAAAGGTCTAGAAAGAGATTTAAAGATTGTTTGACTTAAAACAAAGTTGCAATTTTAAAGAAAATTTAATGAATTTTTTTTAAAGAAATTTTCTTAATGAATTTAATTTTTCTATTCATAAAATATTTTCTCATAAAATTAAAACAAAAATACTTAATTTTAAACTAGAACATTTCTTCAAATAGAGCCTCCATTTAGTAGCTAATCAAGCAAGGTCAATATAAAATTTGTTACGCCTGCATAAAAACCCCATAAAAAATATACTCCCTTGAAAATTTACCAGTAATTCACAGAATAAAAAAAAAAATATTCTCAAAAACTATAGATATGAATGTTAAACATGAAGATAATAATGATGATGATCATGATCATGATGGTATGTTCGTATGTAAATCCTCAAATGCACATTTTCCAACATATGTTTTTGATAGCCTAAAAACAACAACAACAACAAAAAATACGCACAAAAACAATAAGAATTCTATACAAATTTACAGCCCTCGTAAATTTTAAACAAGAATAAGAAAAAAATATTTTCTTGTCTTATTTTTTTCGGTTAAACAAAAGAACAATAGTGTTTTGTTTGAGGGAAATGAAAGACAAAGATTGGTTTTTGAGGATCTTAAGAAAAACCAGGAAGAAATAAAAATTGGAACTATTAACAGTAGTAAGACAAAATGAGGATTTTTTTTTTTAAGAAAGTAAAAGATTTTTTTTTTTAAAGAACAAGATGCAATAAAGAGGAAAGCAAAATGAAATGAATAAGTCTGATAGAAAAATTAGGAGAAGGAACCATTTTCGTTAGAGAGCAGCTAAACAGAGTTAAAAAATGTTAAAAAAAATCAACTGCTCAGGGTTTCATAATATAATTCTGATACAAAGTTTAAATTAATAGTAAGTTTTAAATACAATTTTATGGAATTTACTCTAGTTTTCTAGATAAATCGTGAATTGTTAAACTAAAGAGGTTGCTTTACATATTAAAGCATATCTCGAAAACTAGTTGCCCGATTTTATTCAAAAAAATATCAAAAAGTAACTAAAATTGTCTTTAAATTTGTCTTAAAATATTTTTTAATACTGTCAATAATTAAGGAGATATTATGCCCATTTTGTGAAAGAATAAAATTTTATTAAAAAAAATTTAAAAAAAAATTTTTTTCTTTTAAAAAATTATGAAAATTTTCAAATTACAAAAATTCAAATTTTTATTCTTTAAGCATAAAGATAATTTAGTTGAAAATAAAACAAAATATATTTCATTAATAAAAATGCAAAACTTTTAATTTTATTCACTAATTAGTGAAAATACGCATATAAAAATTTCATATAAATTAAAAAAAAAATATATATAACCATTTTTTTTTTTAAAATTTATATTTATTTGAATAAAATATATTTGAATAAAATTATTTACAATAAATTTAGTTTTATGATTAAAAAATTAGAAATTTTTGTTACCTACGAATTTGTAGGATTATAGTTTTTTTTTAAATTTTCTGTAATATTTAATTTTTTCAGCAAAAAATTCTTTATAACTTGATAGATGTTTAACGTATTTAAAAGTAATGTAAGACGGGTTCAAAAACAATTTTAATTGAAATATTTTATTGTTATTTTGAATAAAATTAGACAAGTAGTTTTTGAGATATACTTCAATATATAATGCTTCTTTTTTAATTTTTCTTCTATTCAAAACATTGGAATATGAATTATGAATTGCCGGTGTAATTTCTAGTAAATTAAAATTATTTTTATATATTTTAAAAACTAACATATCAAAGATATTAAATACTGAAATTAAAATTGATTAAGGCTTGCACCCTACTACCAGCATTTATAAAATTTTAAAATTTTTTAAAAGAAATTTCAGATTCATTGTTCAGGAATAAAAATTTCGGAGAGTTGTATTTAAATTTAAAATATTTTGTTTAGTAACAATAACTACAAACATTTATTAAACATTCTATTATTTTAAGTCTGGGCTAAAATGAAGACGGGGGAGCATATTTTGTGAAAAATTATATATTTTAAATAACATAATTTTTGAATGCTCCAATATATTATTTAAAAAATTTTCTTAAATTTCGTTTTCTATGTCTTATATTAATAAGACTTCAGTCTTTATAATATTGAAAATTTACTAAATTATCTTTAAAAATTTTAATTTTTAAAGATAATTTCAAAATCTATAATTTTTTAGTTTTATTTTTTATAATAAATTTTAATACCCTTGTTACAAATTTTTATATTTTTGAAATAAGTATTTTAAAAATATTAATAAAATAAAAATATAAACTTAATTACCTATTTAGTGATATATAAAATAACTATATAGCTTATTAAATAATGTGTTTGTAGACCTTTTATTTAAGACATATTTATCTGTTGAAAATATTAAGAAAAGACCAGACTTTGAAAAGTATTTTGGAAAGCAAAAAAATTTATTTAATTTTATTACTAAATACTTATTATTATGTTACGAAAGTTGTTATATAAATAAATTATAAAATTTATAGCAGAAAGTTTTGTACAAATTGAAAACATCGCCTATTTTGTAGGTCAAAATTTTGACACCATTCGTTGACAACTTTTGTTCATAAGAAGTCGAATAAATCATTTGATAGTAAAGCTGTTTTAATTTTTTTTTTTTCATTTTTGACTTACAACCGTATTCAAAAAATAATGTATGCTTAATAAAGGTTTACTATTCTTTCCTAGTAAACCTTTATCAAACATATATTATTTTTTTGTGAATACGGCTGTTAATTTGTCTACAATTAAAACGCTATTGACCTTAAATGTTGTCATTTTGTACACTAATGTGGTCTATATTTTTTTGGAGAATAGAACCTGGAAAATAGATAACGAAATAAATTATTCAATTAATTCAGGCTTTAATTTTTATTCGTAAAAAATTTAATAGTTTCTGTAAAGTTAATTAAAATAATTTGAAAAATTAACTCCCGGAAAAATTAAAAACTAATTTATAAAATTCATTGAAAATGCTTGAATTAAAAGCTACCATTAAATTCCATAAAAAAAACATTTGTAGTAAAGAAAGAGTTATAGAAAATGAACTAATTGCTTTAATAATTAAGGCACCTAAAGCTGGTTCTTAACTATTTTTTAAAAAAAAAGTTATATAAAATTTCCAATTTGTTCCATTTAATACACCTGACCTTCATTTAAAATTCTCTGATACCAAAGACCAAATTTAGAAACAGTTATTAAACTACAGCACTAAATACTTAATACTATTTTTGCTACCTACCTAAATAAAAATTTTTATGTACGTTACCATTTAAAAAAATAGTTTTAAGCCATTTTTTCACGCTTAAATGCACCTACACACACACATCAAAAAGATTTCGTTACAGAAAAACAAAATAAATTGTAACAACAATTTATTTCATTTTTGTTCAAATTAAAAACTATATTGGTAACAAACTATTGTTTATAAAGCAGGATAATCTTCTCTTTTTTTCATTTTACCAACATATAAAGGAAGAATATACAATTTTATGACTTACATTGAAGGACATTTTAATGCCCCTTTTTTTAAAATATAAAGAAGGTAAAAATTACAGCTGCTCTTTACTTGTAAACATATATACATATACATACATACTATATAAATACATACCTATGTATGTATATAAGTATGTGTGTCTGTTCAAAACCAGGACTGTTGTTGTTTTTTTCTTTTACACAACAATCTCTTATTTTATTTCTGTTTCCATATCATATTAAAATAAAATGCTTAAGGGGGGTAGGTGTAGGTTTTTTTTCTTTTTTTTCGTATTCTAGTAAATGATCTTGAAATTGTGGCATGTTTAAGAAGATGATTTCTGTTTTGTTATACTTTGTGGAAATTGAATTTTTTTGTTTTAAGTATAATTTGAAAGGATATTATGTAGAATATGAGTATAAAAAAATAATAAAAAAGCAATTGTTATAATATTGCTATTGCTTTCAGTTTTAGTATTTTACTAAAAACAGCTGCTGTTGTAGTTATGTTTTTTATATGCCACAGTCTACTTTTATTTACAGTCTAATTATGTCTTATAGTTATGTGTGATACAACCTCTAGGGTTAATACTAATATATAGGGCGTTATAAAGAAAATCATTAAAAGATTTATTATTATTTTAGTTGGGTTTTTGCAAGAAGAAGAGAGAAAATTGCATAACAATAATTAAGTGGGAAGTTTTTTTTTTTAAAATTGCAAAAAAGAATGCGGGTAGATTTTGGTTTTATATAGGGGCTAATAAAATTAAGACTTGAGGAATTTTCCTTATAAATAAATTAAAAAAAGAACTGAGAAAATACAATTTCTGAGCAATCAATTAAAGTTTTTTTTTAATTATTTGCTTGCTAATTAAGAAAAATAGGGTTAGTATTTTACTGATTTTTTAATAAAAGAGAATTTTGAAAATGATTTCAATATGTCGGGGTTCACAACAGCAATTTCTTGCCGCAATTCTTACTCTCTTATAAACTAAGAATTGCGGCATTTTTTAGATGAAGGAAATAAATTTTGATTAATTTATGTTTAATATATATAAATAATTTAATATTAATAACTTAAGTGAGATTAATTTTATTAATTTAAACAAAATCTTTTAATTTATTTCATATATTTTGCTTTTAACAGTTAAAGGCCTAAACCGCTTACTTTCAATATTACCAAGTAATGATTATAAACTTATTTTCATTGATTTCAATTTTAGCAATTAACAACTTTAGTCTTATATTATATTTAGTCTTTACTATATTGCTAGAGATTGAAAATGCTTACTTCTGAAACTTACCTGGTAACAATGGTAAGGCCTTTGTTGCTCTGATTTCAATTTTAAAATAATTAAATTTCCCTAAGCATTATCCTATGGTTTAAAACTTAAAAATCTATGACATTTAAAGGTTAAAACTAAAATATTACTAACGTAATTATTATAAACTTTTTATTAAATTAGTTACCAATTTAAATTTAGAACCTTGAAGATCAATTGATTTCATAAAGTCTTACTGCTACCGTTAGAAGATAAAACTATTTACTTTAATACTTACCAGGTAATGATAACAAAGTTTTTAATGCTTTAATTTCAAATTTAAAGCTATAACATTCCCTCCAGATCTGTTCATAGTTTTATTTAAATTTTAAAAATAATAAAAGCTTTTATTTTACATATTACTTAGTAAGCTAATACTTCATGTATGAAAGATATTACTTCATATATTACTTAGTAAGCAAAGACCATTACTATATAATTATCATAGGAAAAAATAATGAAATATTTTGTTTATTTATATTTCAAGTTTAAAATTAAGAGCTTAAAGCTTTTATAATAAAGTGATGCTGTTGATATATTTGAAGTTTAAAAATACAAGAAGAAAAAATTTTAAAATTTAAATATTTTATTTTAATTTAATTTATTTCTTATATAGTTATTTCAATGTTAAAATTAAAAGCTTTTAGCTTTCTTAATCAGAAAAAAATATATGAAAATTTACATATATGGGTTATATTTATTTCAAGTTTAAAATTAGAAGCTTTAAGTTCTCCTTATCAAAATGAATAAAAATACGAAAATTTACACATTTGGTTTTTATTTATTTTAAAAGCTTTAAGCTCTTCTTAGAAATAAAAATTAAAATTCGAAAATTCACACATTTCGTTACTAATTATTTAAAATTAAATCTGTAAGCTCTTCTCATCCGAATAAATAAAAATATGAAAATTTACATATTTGGTTTCTTTTTATTTCAAGTGTAAAATTAAAGGCTTTAAGTTTTCCTTATCAAAATTAAAAAAATAAAATACGAAAACTCACACATTTGGTTACTATTTATTTCAAGCTTAAAATTAAAAGCTTTAAGCTCTCTTTATCAGAATTAATTAAAAATATGAAAATTCACATACTTCTTTGATTTATTTATTTTAAGTTTAAACTTAAAAGCTTTAAGCTCTTTGCATCAGAGTACTGCTGTTGATGTATTTAAAGTTAAAAATACAACTTATTACATCAGCTATTATTTAGTAAGCACAGGTCATTACTAGTTGTCTTAGATAGCAATATAATTAAAAGAAATAGTGTTTTATGCCTAAATTGTTTTCTATATCTTTAGAGATTTAAAAACCTTTTGTATCTTCAACCATTTTGTATCGTTTTTAATAATTTTAATTTTCATTTATTTAAATTTTTAAATTAACAAAAATATCATCAATATAATTTCCCTTTTTCTTAAAAAATTTCCTTTTACAAAATTAATATTCCCCACAAGTTTTCTTAAAAAAAAATCGACAAAATATTTTTTTGCTTTTTAATAAAAAAAAATCTTCTATTTTTGTTTGAAATTTTCCTTAGATTACATTTCCTTTTGACCATTAAAAATCAAAAAATCAAACTCTATAAAAAAAATTTCCCTCCACAAATAACTAAAACAAGTGACAAATTCAAGTCATGTTTACAAAAGAAGCAAAAGAAAAATAAATCTTGAAAAAGAGAAAAAATATACAAAGTCATTTTATAGGGGTTCTCATCTTCTTCATTTGAATAAAAGACAAATCAAATCATTTTAACAGACAACGGCGTCAAAGACGTTGAACCTTTTTTTTTTTTTTTCAAACATAGTTTTTCATTTATAGATTTTTGTTCTTTAAATAATCAACTATGCTTTTCATGTAGGTTTATTTTAATAGTTTTTATAGTTTTCCGTTTGAAGTTTGGACAACAAAAACCAAATAATAATAACAACAAGAAGAACAAAAACTTCTTGTAAAAAGAACAAAAAAAAAAAAAACACTCAAGGAAAAA
>MINK01013275.1:1220-18383 GCA_001735545.1 Phormia regina
TATTTGTTTATATTTCCGTTAGTGGCAGTTACGTTCAAATAGTACATGTTGCCACTACGATAAGTAGCGAAAAGTAGTCGGTTTTTGCTTTGATATTGCCGTATTATCAAAATTATAAAATTTACCTTAAAACCAAGTTATAATAACCAAGAGTAGATAAAACTTACTTTATCGTTCACTTTTGTTTATCTTACCTTTAACTATCTGATACCTTATAGGTAGGTTATAATAATGGCCCTAAAATTGTTACCTGCTCCTTGCGCACAATCTTTACATGAACAGCCAGCCAACCAGACGGACGGACGGACGGATATTGTTAAATCGAAAGTGATTTTGTGTCGAACGGTATACTTTAAGGAGGGGTAGGGTGATTTTTCTCTGCGTTACAATATTTGCAGGAACAGATAATATCCCAAACACCTGTGGTGGTGTAGGGTAAAAAGAATGTCAAAATATTTTTCTTAATTAATTAAATATTTTTTAAGATCAGAAAATGCTAAAATAAAACATTTCTTCGCTAATACAAGCTGTACAGAAAGTTCTTTTACAGTTGTTATCCTTCGAAATATGAAAAATTCCCCACGTATATTGTGAAATAAATTTTTTTAAAGCAGACATTTTCGCCCCAAAGTTCCATGCAATTTTTGAGGACATTATTCGTTTAGTATTTAAGTCCTGGGGCCACAGCTTGCAGACACAAAAAAATCGGCATTGCACATAAGGTCAAAAAAGAACGGGACACAAAAAGTTTGCCAGCGATTAAAAAATTTTTATATCAGAGATACCCAGTCCTTTTAGCACCTGCTCCCTTAGGTGTCTGTTATATGCTTTTTCAAAATTAATATTATGCTATTTCTATTTTATATAGCCTATAGTGCATCCAAAAAAATAAAAAATAAAAAATTTCCATTCTGTCTCACAAAGCATTCGTATAGATATCAGAAAGTACTTTATTTTTCGATAGGAACAGTAGAAATGGTAGCCCCCCACAAAGTAAATATTTATTGTCACACACCATCCAAACTATTGCAGATAAAAACCAGAAATTTTACTATTAATCTTTATAATTAAGGTGAGAAGAGGGCGGGTAGATTTAGGGGAAGTGATAGACACCATACAAAAAACTTACTTTGCTTAAACAGGATACAGATAACTTGTTTCCTGTTTAAGCAAAGCTCTTAAAATTTTGCAGCAATAGCTTCGCCATCAACCACCAAACCTACAATGAAGTGGAACGAATAGGACGGGGGGAAATGGTATCCCCCATACAACGAAAATATTATATATCACATACCTTACAACAATCGTTTAAACATTTTGTTAAAAAAAAAAAAACTTTTTTAAAAAATTTCATAAAGTTCAAATGCAAATTGAAAGGGAAGGAATTGGAACAATGGTACCCTAAATACAACGAAATTATTCTTAGTGGCCTTAAATTTTGTAGTAATTACCTTCTTATATATTTTGTTTTTGAAAAATTTCTTAGATCAAACCAAATTAAAATTTTTCTCATCATAATTTGTTGAGAAGTTAGTGTAATGCAAATGAAAAGTATTCTGACACTATGTACTGTTCGACTTAGAATCACTTTCTGAGTCGATTTAAACGTGTCCTTCCGTCTGATCAGATGGCCGGTTGGTTGGTTGTCCATGAAAAGCTAATACGCAAGGTAAAGTTTGCAATTTTAATGCAAGAACAAAGTCTATTGAATTTGGTCATGATCAGTCCAATATTTCACCTAACCCCCATGCAAATGTTCTCTTGGATATAGAAACCAATTTCGGAAATCAACCAAAAGTTCATTAATACATGTGAATGTTAGTATCGATGTAATATTCTATATTAGTATATTTTATTTTACACTTAATACAAATGTCGGACCACAATTATCCCCTTCCCGAATTTCGATACATATAGACAATGGTGTAGGGTATCTTGGTGGTGGGGCTAGACCGACTCTTTTTTACGCGTTTTTTTTTTAGTTACATTCTATTGCAACTTACTATACCATATATTTGCTTAAATCAATTCAATTTTAGTTTAATTTACACTTTGACAATTCAAACAAAAAAAAAATTTTGCTCTAGATGTTCAAATATGTTTTGGATTTTATTCTTCATCCATCGCATTACGATTTCAATCAATAAGCTATCAACTTATGTTTAAACGAAAAAAAGTGAAAAAAATCTAACGATTTAAAATAAAAATTACGGTTAAATTATAAAAAGTGTTATTGGGAAAATATTCTTAAATATATTTCCAAAATGATACGAGCTTCTAGTTTCGAAGAGATAAAACCCCAAAAAATTTTGGGAATAAGACATTTACAATGTCTAATGCTGTTTTGGGGATTAGCAGTGGGTTATGCAATGAGAATTAATTTATCAGTATCGATTATAGCAATGACGGATCCATTGGAGGAAAAACCATATGCAAAGGTAAGAAGTTATAAATTAGAGAAAAAACAATTAATGATAATTTTGAAGAATTTTTTAATAAACTAAAGTTTTAACTTAAAAAAAAAAAATAATAATTATTTTATTTTCTAAAATTCATTTGCAAGAAATGTTTAAAAATAAACTCTATTATTATGATTTTTAATAGAACAACAAAATATATTTATTTAAATTAGTTTATTCTAGTAATTATCACCTAATTAGTTCTAATCACTTTGATATTTATATTTCAATTATTTGGTTTAATATAAAAACGATATTTGCAAAAATATTCTGTCAATAAACCAGCAGACTTGTTTATTTAAATCTATTTTACAAAAAAAGCTTTAAGTAAAATTTTTCAAAAGCTTTTAATATTTAGCTTCAACAACATTTACACGCTTTAATATTTTTACAAATAACACTGCACAGTGGTGCCAAACCAATTTTTTGAACTGTTGAAAGAAAAATTTTAAATTAGATTTTAAGAATATTTTAGAAAAAACAATTTTATATTTTGATTTAAATAAAATTGTAACGAGTAAAGATATTCTCATGAATTTTTGACACAATTTAGATAGACTTGTTCTTAAATCAGGGAATTAAAAAATAACACTTTTTTGTACTTAAATACTCAATGTCCTAGTTCGGGGAAAACTTGTTTCATTAATTGACTTTTTCCATTAAAATGGATCGAATAAAACAAGTTTTCCTAGTCCGGGAAAAACTTTTTTGAATAATTGATTTTTTTCATTAAAATGATCACCCTACCGTTATAAAATTTTTTTGTGTGTTTAACCAATATATGGAGGTATATTTACACAGGCGCGGATCTAGCTCAAGCTTTTGGGGAAGAAAAATAAAATGATTTTCACAACAATTTCCTTAAATTTTATGATTTAGTACAAATTGTCCATTAAGAGTTTTCATTTTGGGGGAGGAAATTCCCCCCCTCCCCATTTAGTACAAATTTTCCATTAAGAGTTTTCATTTTAGGGGAGGAAATTTCACTTTTTCCCTCCCCGTGGATCCGCGTATGTATTTACAATATATTTTTTGTTGATCTCGGCTTTTACGTTTTTGAATTTAAAAAAATAAATTAAAAAACTTTTTTAAAATTGACAAAGTTTGGATAGGGCTTGGGAGAAAACCGTTCCCCGGAACGCATCCGCTATATTTTACACAAATATACGTTAAGAATTCTTTTGAAATAACACCAAAAATAGATTTATTTAAATTTCATCTTTAAATTAAAATAACTTTTTATGGGACCAAAAATGAGGGAAAAATTTTCTTCGTCCCAAATACCTCCTAAACAAAGGGAGATAACCTGCATATGTAAACATGTTTTTTTTTATGCTTTAAGTCAGAGTTGAGCTTCATAGATTGGCAATTAAGATCAAATAATAAATAAAACGTCTTAACCCATTTCCGACCGCTGTAACTTCAAAAAATTTCAAAATGTTGTTTAGAAAAATTTTCCGGTACCAAAAACGGTACGATTTCTGAAGTTTTTCAGGCCCTGTGTTTCGGAATAAAAAATATCTAGACATTCAAGTTTTCTTAATTTGTTATCACAAAAACAAACTATGTGCCAAAATTCGTAAAGTTATCTCAACGGAATCGGGTTGTGGCCTGAAATGGGTTAACAGTGCTTTAGCTTATAAATTGTTTTATTGTTTAGTGCTATTTATCTTTGATAATGACAAATTTTTTGTGAAAACTGAAAAAATGCATATTTTCCCCTTGTAAATGCACCTTTAAACTTCAGAGCCGTTGCGGCACCAGTTAGCGTAGTCCTATTGCCCTAAATTTTTGCACGACGTATTTTAATAACCCATAGAACAATTTTAGCGGGGGGACGGGCAAAATTGGAAACTTCGTTTTTTTGGAGCACTCTAATGTCTGTATTTTACCTATATAGACATTTTTTACATTCAAGTCATAAATGAATTTTTAAAGAATTTCATACAGGAGATAACTAAATTTGGGGGTTCTACCCTCTACCTACATGGCGCGCTAGGCATCCATACTTCTATAAATCAACTCTGAAACATCTCAGCTCTGATAAAATGAAATTTTACTTAGATATTTCCAACGGTTCATAAATTACAGAATTGTTAAAAAAATCGATTTATGTCCACTGTGCAAGGGATGCTACTATACAATTCAGTGTACTGCTATACAATTCAGTTGAATTTAACTTTTTATTGGGGTTTATCAAAATTTGCAACTAGAACGGTGTAAACATAACTGTATTTTTCCTAGAAATTATATGTGATGCGATAAAATAAAATTATTAAATAAATTTTTTAAACGAATTCAAAGGTTTCCTGGGAAATAAGATGAATATTGAAAAACCATTAATAAAAACTAGAAATTATTTAATTTTATAAACAACATATTATTAACTATTTTATTCTATAGAAAAAAATAATAATAAAAATATATTTTTTTCCTTGAAAAAATACAAGCCCTAGGTCTGAGATTTTAATCTTAATTCTTTTTAAAAACTAATATCTACAGCCGTATTAAAAAAATAATGTATGATTGATAAAGCTTTACTAACATTTTGTATGCATATTTCCATAAGAAAAAGTAAACCTTTATCAAGCATACATTATTTTTTTTATAAGGCTGCTAATGTTTAAAGATTTTATAAACATTTAAAATTTAAACTTCCTATAAAGTGGGATAAAATCGAAAAAAAAGAAAAAATATTTGTATGTATTAGTTTCTTGGGATTCTTTTAAATGCAATAAATAATATTTAAATTATGTGGGGAGATACTATGCTACTCTCCCACTACCTATCCGTCCTCTTAAAATTATATGTAAAAATTATTTCTATAGCTTTTTATATCTCTAGTTGTAATACTACCCTAGATATGAGAAATCTAATATTTGATTTATTTAGGAGTCAATCAATATACTTTATTGTAATTACTACAAATTTTGACGGCTTTTACTATAACATTTCGTAAAATATGTCATTAACGATATTTGGTTGTATCAAATCCATTTCATCCCTATGATAATTTGAAAATAATGATCTATAATGTTCATTGTATTGCACTATTAGTAAATGAAATTTCATGTATATATCATTTTCTGTACTTCTATTGATGCGATAAGTACTATTTACTTAATAAGAGAGCCACTGCTCTCTCCCTTAAGATTCTAGACTTGCCTATTAACCTATTAACATTTCCCTTTTCCTACAAATTTTGCGAGCTGTCGCTATAACCAAGGGAAATATTTTCCCCCTTAACCTATACCAATTATAACGAGAAAAAAATTTACATGAGATTTATAGGTGTTAAAGTGATTTATATGGGAGCTATGATCAATGATGAATTGATTTTCAAAAAATTTGGCGCTAATATTTATTTTTGTATATGAATCCTTTTCACTGAATTCCATTAAAATATTCCTATTTTTAAGCCATTTTGGGGGGGGGAGGTGTGCTTGGCTAAATAATGAATCGATCACAAACAATTTCAATAGGCTTTGTTCTTGTAACATGAAAGTCCCTCGTACCAAATTTCATTGACTTATCTACTTTCGACCTATATTTATTATCCCGGTAAGCTTCGTTATCCACTTTTGATGCTATAACTAATATATTTTCTTTACGTAAAGTCTACATAGGAGATTTTTCTATCAAAACAAACGTCAAATTCACTTTTAAAATCGATCTAACGAAATCCCTCAGCCCCTCTGACTGGCTGTTTGTCTATGTAGACCTTTTGCGCAAAGTAACAATGTCCTCCCTGAATATAAACATAGGAATATAATATAATTATCAATCTTTGAAGCAACTTTTTTGGAGATCAGTCCACAATTGACCATAGCTCCTATATAAGCCCTTCTACCGAAAATTACATACGAATTTTAGTAACAAGTTGGTATTCGACACAAATAAGTTTTATGTAAGTAGAAACACAACTATGGTTCATAATTTACTATAGCTCACCTATATAAACTCATTTCCAGGAATGCATCTTAGCTGCATAAAATCTATATGATTTTATTTCTGAATATTTAACATATAGTAAAAATATTAATCTACAATTGGACACAGGTCTAATATTCCCGAATATTTATAGTCATCATATAGTCGGTCTTGATTTCTCGTTTAAACTAGATTATGTAAGTTGATAATAAAATCATTTCCATTCCAATCCAAGGACTTTATTTGTAATAGTTCTGGAGATATGTGACAATAATTTACTGGAACTAGTAGCCCCCATACCAGTCGTCTGATTCTATTGATAAATTAAGTTGCTTGTTTTACTTTTTGGTATTAGAGAATGATATTGTCGATGAAATCCGTTTAGGGTTTTAGCTTTCCACGAAACATCATCAAAAACTAATAAATTTTTATATTAATTTAAGATTAAATATATAGTATATAAGAATTATATATAAGTTAACAACTATTTCTTAAATCCCCTTGAACATGTTTCTTTTTTTTTTCAATATTTTTTCCAGATTTTCGATTGGTCTGAAAATGTCAAATCCCTGTTATTAAGCAGCTTTTTTATTGGCTATGTGGGCACACAAATACCCGCTGGACCTTGGGCCCGTAAATGGGGAGCTAAAACTTTATTTTTCTATGCCATTTTAATTAGTTCCATTCTATGCCTGTTCACTCCATATATGGCTGAAATTGGTGGTTGGCAGTTGCTATTTGTTGTACGCGTATTAAAAGGTCTGGCTCAAGGTTGTCTATTTCCCTGTACGCATACAGTACTCTCAAAATGGTCACCCGCTCAAGAGAGGGCCACCTTATGTACCTTCGCCTATGCTGGAACATTTTTTGGTGCTATTCTCATGTTTGCCAATAGTGGTTGGATAATGCCCTCTTCATTTGGCTGGACAGGAACATTTTATTTATCTGGTCTATTGGGTTTGGTTTGGTGTATAGTATGGTATATATGGGGTGCTAATTCACCTGAAAATTACAAAGGCATTACAAGTGCTGAAAAGACTATGATTTATAGTTCTTTGCAAACAAATGAAAATAGTGATGAGGAAATTGTGCGCAATTTAAAGACACCTTGGTCGAAAATTGCCTGTTCACTACCCTGTTGGGTACTGTTAATAGATCATTGTGCTCACAATTGGGGATTTTGGACTTTACTAACACAACTGCCTTCATATATGAAATATGTTTTAGGCATGGACATCAAGAGTAATGCTCTCTATTCCTCCTTGCCATATGCCATTATGTTGGTGCTAAGTTTTGTATTTTGTTTTGTAGCGAATTTCATTAGCAAAAGACGTATTTTGTCTGTGAACTATAGTCGCAAATTATTTAATTCTATAGGTCAGGGTATACCCATGATTGCCCTAATTAGTTTGGGTTTTTGCGATAACAGCAATATATTATTAGCTGTTATTTTAATAGCTTTTACAGTAGGTTTTAATTCAGCCTCCTTTTTGGGCTTTCAAGTGAATCATATTGATTTGTCACCAAATTTTGCGGGTGTTTTGATGGGCATTACAAATTGTGCTGCTAATATTATGAGTATTTTGGCACCTTTAGTTAAAGGATTTTTGGTACAAGATGAGGTAAGTGGAACTTATATTGAATTATAAACCCTTAATACTTTATTATCTCTTATTTATTTTAGACAAATGTTCTTGAATGGCGAAACGTATTTATAGTAGCTGGCGGTTTTTATGGTATTGCCAATTTATTGTTTGTAATATTTGGTCAAACTAAAATTCAAACCTGGAATGATCCTTTGCCTCAACCAGCTGAAATGAAATTGATGCAACTACACACGGTGGTCAACGATGAGCAAAAAGAGAAGCAATAGTTGCTTTTAGTAAATTCATATGCAGTATTAAAATATTTGTTCCCTTAGTTTTATTAAGAATTTATACATTTCCTGAAGCTATGTGCCACCATGGCTTTTAAAAATTATGCTAAAATGTAATAAATTGTCTATGTAAATAAAAAAAAAAAACTTAAAAATCGTTTTTCATAGGCCGAACGTCCCACAACGTTTTTAAGACGAATTTATTTAAAAATCATTTTGTAGGTATAGAACAACGGGAAATTATACAAGGATAATCCTGAGGTGTATGCCAATTAACTTGATGTCCTCTTTCTTAGCGTGTATGGTTAAAAATTAAAGGGAAACTAGAGGCGCTAGAGCAAAACAAATGAAAATCTGTGATCACTTGTATTTCTCACCAAAAATCGATTATTTTATATGAAAATCTAAAATGTTGATTTAAAAGGAAACTAGAGGCGCTAGAGCAAAACAAATGAAAATCTGTGATCACTTGTATTTCTCACCAAAAATCGATTATTTTATATGAAAATCTAAAATGTCGATTTAAAGGGAAGCTAGAGGCGCTAGAGCAAAATAAATGAAAATCTGTGATTTCTTGTATTTATCACCAAAAAATGTCGATTTAAAAGGAAACTAGAGGCGCTAGAGCAAAACAAATGAAAATCTGTGATCACTTGTATTTCTCACCAAAAATCGATATTTTTATATGAAAATCTAAAATGTTGATTTAAAGGGAAACTAGAGGCGCTAGAGCAAAACAAATAATAATTTGTGATCATTTATATTTCTCACCAAAAATCGATTATTTTATATGAAAATCTAAAATGTCGATTTAAAAGGAAACTAGAGGTGCTTTATAGAGCAAAACCAATGAAAATCTGTGATCATTTGCATTTCCCACCAAAATTCGATTATTTTATAGAGCAAAACCAATGGAAATCTGTGATATCTTAAATTTCTCACCAAAAATCGATTATTTTATATGAAATTCAAAAATTTCGGTTTAAGGATATTATACTCACCTCGACTGAATCTTAATACTCACCATCTGCACTGATGACGTCGTTTTTTTCTGGTTTTTTTTTTTAATATTTTTATAAGACTGTTTTCGGTATCCGAATTTATATCTTTTATTGATCTATCTGTACAGAGGCTTTTGCGTAAAAGATATCAGAAGAAATGTGTGAAACTCTTTGTGTTTTAATATTTAACCTTAAACGTTTTTATTTTTTAACCGATTTTGCCCAAGATAGTCTTTATATTATATTAAATATTTGAGACAAATTCCCTTAGGTGATACCTAACGAACTCTTTACTGCTTTCAATAGATAGACAGATGGATGGACGGACGTGCTATCTCAGGCATATAATCATGACAGAATCCACAAAATATAGATGAATGACAAGCACAATATTCATCTTTTTAGTGACGGGTATACAATTTTTCGAATAGCTAGAAAAAACTTTTTTTACAAAATTATTTTATTTATTTTAATTAAATTACATAATTAATTACAATAATTAACAACTAAACTTAAATGAAAATTTGTTAAATATTTTACAAACTAAGACTACAATAACTCAGACACAACAATATCAACAAAATGTGTTACTGGAATTAATTCATTATTCATGAAAGTCAATACAAGAAATTCTAAACAAATAACAGACGAACGTGTTAAAAATTAAGACCTGATTACGTATTAATTAAATAATAACTAAATAACTAGTTAAAGCATTTAAACTAACAAAAGAACACTTAAACTAATGCTGGGATTCTACAAAAGTAGAATTACGTTTTTTCGCCAGTTGTTCAGTTTCAGGATCGTTCCAGGATTGTACTTCTGTTTTGCCAAATAAGACAAAACATAAATTGCCAATGAAATAAAAGCCAGCAGCAATAAAGAAAATAATACGCCATTGATCAGGATCTTTCTGCGGAGAAGAAGAAGAAGAAAAAACAACAAAATTTAATATAATGCTTTAAAAACAAAAAGAGAATAGAGAAAAACTTACCTCATTGGTAACAATAAAGCCCACAATGAGAGGAGCAATTATACTCATTATATTAGCAGCACAATTTGTTATACCCATTAGTATACCAGCAAAGTTGGGTGACAAATCTATATGATTTACTTGGAAACCCAAATAGGTGGCACCATTAATACCAACTGTTATGGTAAGTAAAACTATGGCCATATTTGTTTGATCGGCAGCCACATAGCCCAGACCAATCAATGTGATCATAGGTATCCAATGGCCTATAGAATTGAATAATTTACGGCTGACTGATAAAGGTATGCATTTACGTTTACTAAGCAGTGATTGTATGGAGGAGAAAACAAAACTCAAAAGAAACATGGCGGCATAGGGTAAAGCTGAGAGCAAAGCATTACTCTTTATATCCATACCGAGAATATTTTTCATATATGAAGGAATTTCAGTTAATAAAGTCCAAAAGCCCCAATTATGGGTACAATGTGTAAGGGTAAGTACCAAAAACGGCACCGAGGTAAAGAATTTAATCCAGGGAGTTTTGGGTGTAGGTTTATTAGCATCCTCTTCATTTTGCGATCCCAAAGAAGTTTCAATAAGTTTCTTTTCTTCGGCTGAAATATTTTTGTATTCACTAGGCGAACTGGCACCCCAGAAAAAGAAAGCAACAGACCATACTAAACCTACACCACCCGATATATAAAATATACTAGGCCAACCCATGGCAGATGAAGCCATAACACCACTAGAAGCCAACATAACCACAGTACCAAATTGTGTACCCGAATAGCTGTAAGTACCCAGAGTACCTCTTTCCTCTACTGGAGCCCATTTTGAGAGTATTGTATGTGTAGAGGGGAAGAGAAAACCTTGACTTAAACCCTGTATAACTCTTAGAGCACATACTAATTGCCAATCCCCAATTCTGGCACAAATGGGAGTCAAAACAGTTAACAAAGAGCACACAAAAACGCCAGTAAGTAACATAATTTTACCACCAAATTTGCGAGCCAATTGTCCAGCTGGCACTTGAGTGATGACATAACCCCAGAAAAAGCTGCTCAAAAGTAAAGATTTATTTTTCTCAGACCAATCAAATTCCTAAAATATAAAATTTAAAAATTAATTATTATTCAAAATTTAAAATATAATAAAGTATAGTTGAACTTACATCAAAATCTGGATTTGTGGCCTGTTTATCGGTCATTGCCACTATGGCCACTGATAGATTTACACGCAGCGCATAGGCCACCGATAAGCCACAGAACAACAGGAAACATTGTAAATGTCTTATGCCAAATACTGATCCTGTAAAAAAAAAGAAAAACAAATAGAAAAAAGTTAAATAACACTTTAGATTAATTATAACATTGATATACATAATATCAACTGCCTTAAACCAATTTAAACTAAATATAACTTATTTATAATCATTTTTACTAATGTAAATTAAACAACGTAATTACTACAACAGATAACAAATTCAATACAAAAGGGGTATTCAGTTTTAGTTGTAGTTCTTTGTAGAGAAAAAAATAGTTGGCATTGATGGATTTATATGTGCTAAAGTTGAAGCTTAATTTCAGTTTTCTTTCATCATTTCACACATATCAAGACCATTATCATTACAGTAGTATATTTCACCTAAACACAATAACAATTGATGTAAGAGATACATCAAAAGATGCGGACTAAATATACTTTCTAGCAGGCGCGGATCTAGCACATGCTTCTGGGTTAGGAAAATAGAATGATTTTCACAACTATTTCCTCAAATTTTATGATTTAGTACAAATTTTGCATTAAGATTTTTCATTTTGAGGAGGGAAATTTCCCTTTTTCCCTCACCTCAAGAGAAGACAAAATTTTCGAAACAATGATATATAATATGTATTGTTTATATGTCTGAGGGAAACTACAGAAAGATATGAATTTAGCTCTATGTTGAAAAAATGAAAACAAATATTTCTTGTTACGCTATTATCAGAAGCGTCATCATATAAAAATGAGACAAAATTACCAATTAACTTAAAATCATAAATTAATAAACCTTTAACTGCAAAGGAAAAAATACCTATACACTTGTTGTACATCAGTGCTTAGGATCTGAATTTAGCAATATGCTGAAAAAATTAAAACATTGAGCATTAAAATATATATTGCTACGGCATTATCAATTTATTAAGACAAAATTGGCCAAATTATATATATTTGAAAAGAGGACAAAATTTCCTAAACAATGATATATAATATGAATTTTTTATCTGTCTGACGGATTTGCTAAGCTAAAAAAAGAATTAAGAATTATTCAAATACTTCTTGTTACGGCATTATCACATTAGGCATTATCACGTTACGGCACTATCATGTTACGGCAATATCATATAAAATGAGTTAAAATTGACGAAGTTATTGAAATCATAAATTTATAATCCTTCAATTGCAAACGAAAAAAATATCTATATATACTTGTTATACATCAATATTTAGGAAATTTTGACCTCTTTTCAAATATATATAAAAATTTCCACAATACGTAAATTTTTTGAAGACTTTTTGCCAAAAATCACAGAGGAAGAATGGATTTGTGATTCTTTTGCACATTTTTCAGTTTTTAATTATACAATAAAATTTTTGTTAGTTAATAGTTTTAAATGATATTTTGCACCTATATAGATAATTTGTTGGTTAGTACAAAACGCTATTTACTTTTTTAGATTTTTTTTTTACAAAAATCGCGTAATTCCTAAAAAAAACTTTAGTTTAAATAAAAAAATAACTATTTTCGGATTCTAGCTTTAAAATTTGAAAAATTACGTTGAAAATTCGAAATTAGTTGGAGAAATATATTAATTTTGGAATACTCTGGTTGCAACAAAATCTAATTTTAGAATGCTTTTCTCCCTTTAAAGTATTTTTTGTTATAGTTATCTTTCAGAGAAATATAAGTATCATATATGTTTACCTAGAAAATTTTCATATAACAGAAAAAGAATGTCAGCACTTTTTTCGGCTAAAAAAAGGAAAATATTGATTTCTTTAAAAATAGAAATTCAAATTCTGGTAACTTTTGACTGGTTACTTTGTATATTTTTTAAAAATTCTTGCATTTCACAATTTGGACATATATTGTTAATGAAATATGATATGGAATAAATTTAAATGAAATCGGGTTAATATAAGACTTTCTGTGGCGAAAAAACTACCGTCTCTTAAATTTTAAAATTATAAATTAAATTGTAAAACACTTTAAAATTGGTTTAGATATAAGAAATCTGAGTCGTTTTTAAGAAATTGTATACACGATGTGTCCAACCTTGGGATCCTGTAAGCTCAAAACTTAAGTTCGCCTACACCTCTACTACCAGCATATGAAATTTTATGGAAATCGAAGCAGCCGTTCCGAAGTTCAATAATTATTTCCATTTCATATTTTGAATCGTACATGTATTCATTTTTTGGAGTTATAAGTCTTCAAAATTTTATAAGTTTTTGGTTCAGATTTTGTTCATATATATTTCATATTTTCTACCGATTTTATTATATCCACCATCAAGAAGATGGTAAAACACTGCGTGTATAACATATATCCTTGATACATTCTGAGACGATCTAGCTATGTTTGTCCGCCTGTCCGTCAGTCTGTCTGTTGAAATAATAAGAGAGTTGTAAGGGCACATCGTAGGAGGATAAAATTTGGCTCAAATATTTACCATATATCAGCTTTTTTGTTTGATGATGGACAAAATCGCTTTTTAAACAAAAAAGCTGGTGACAAAATTTTAGAAACGCAGGGCGTTAGTAGTAGCTTAATTTCGTAATTTTCTGCTATTATCTTAAAGAAAATAATGTAAGACAATGAAAGTTTAGACAAATAGTTAATGGACCCATGTAAACTGAAAAGACAAAATAGGCGTGATCCGCCCAATTTACCTCCTAATTTCCATATAATGTAAAATTTAAAAAAGTTGAAGTTGGATTCAGCAAAGACGGATTAACACTATCGTATTTTTTCTCTAAATAATTACTAAATTATTTATTGAAGAAAAAAATTTGAATTCAATATCTTTATCAAATTCTAAAATAAACTATTTTGTATATTAAAAGTACAAACATTACAACCTTTTGTGTTTTTTGGCCAAAAATAAAATATCTACACTCTTTTTTTGCTCTAAAATAAATTCTCCTTTAGAAACATATAAAAAATATATACTTTTCTGAAAAATATCTTCACTGAGATGAACTGGATATATAAAACAAGGCAAATAACTCAGGCAGATAAGGTAAACAAATTTGATCCATTTTATTCGAATTTAATCTATAATTTCTAAAATCCCAAATTATGAATTTGAATGCAGTTTAAAATTAAAATAAATTATTTATTTTGTTATGGTTTTTTACATCCACAATTTGGCAAGTGGATTAAATTTTTTTTTTTATGTCTGAAGTACTTTGATTTGAGTCCCTTTAGTACCATCGGGGAAGGGCCTTTTGATTTCACCTTTAAAACTTAATATTTTACACTCCTCTGCTACACCTTTACGAAATTTCACGCAAATCCATTCAGCCCATCAGAAGTTACGGAAGAATAAATCTGCGCTACAGTATAGTGTAATACTGCTTTACCATTATTAACTAACATTTTTGTCTTTTGCACTCTTGAATACCCCTACTAAAGATGATCTCAAATTTCTTTTTGTATTAAAAATTCATTAAGCATAACATTGATGTAAACTAGTTGTATAAAATTTCCTTTGATACTTTTTTAAAATAGAACTTTAATTAATTCATAAATAATAGAAAAAATACAAAGGGAATTTTTAAGCAAACGGATTTAAAATTATATTAATAAAGTTTAAAATTTTCTCCAATAATTATCATTTTAATTTTACAAAAAAAAAAATAATAATAATAAACAAATTAAATTAATCTTAATTTAAAGAAATTTTGTAAATTTTTAAAATTTATTATTAAACATTTAACAATTCTTATTCCTCTTTATGTAATTGTTTCATTTTAAATTTAAATCTGTTCTAGATCTTAAAAATTATTATTTTTTATTTTTTTTAATACTTTTATTGTTATATTTTTTTTATTTTTATTGAAAATGTCTATGTATAGCTGCGCATGGTTTACAGTTCAAAGACCATCTCAAATATAAAATTAATTTGTTTACTGATAATGAAAAAATAATATATTTTTTTCACACAGATTTAGACATATAGGTACATGCATAATGATTTATTTTATAAAATCAAAAAGCTCGTGTGGTTAACATATGTGCTTTCACAGTTTATGGAATAGAAATATTAAATTTTTAAAACAAAGGAAAATAAAATTTTTCTATTCAAATCTAAATTGTGACATGTGGCGTCTATAATCTCTAGGTTATTTAGTCGTGGACTAATAAGTGATAGCACTTTTTGTGTTACTTTTGAGCAATAATAAATATGTGTTAATTATTATTTTTAACATTAAAGGAGTACGAAGAAATATTAAATCATAAATTAAAAAAAAAAATATCTTGTCGTAAGCAATATTATATAGGGGAGAGTTGCGTAAAGTAATATATGCTTTGATCTAATTTTTTGAAACCTGTAATGGAACTGTTTTATACAAGGGATTATTGTTTAACATTATGGATTAATTTTTAATAATAATATATGCTTTAGTTTTTAAACCTTTATCACAGGTGTAAAAAGCATCTTTTTTCATCCCGATATAGTTCGTTTGTCGGTTGTAATGGCATTTATGAAGCCCATCGGTAACTGCAATATGTAATATATATAACAAACAATTGGAAATCCCTTCACAATTTTAATGAAGTTTGATTATTTTGGACATCTTTTTCATTCATCATTAAAAAGGTTTTATTTACTAATATTAATATATGTTTTGGAATCAACAGTCCATAATAGTTAAAATTAGGAAATTTAGTATCAAAGAATCATAAATATAACTAAATACTGTAAATTGTTCAAAAATCGCGTCTAAATTTCAAACACAAAGGTGGGCAAATTTTTTTGTGCTCCTTAAAAACAATATGTGGACTAGATATAATTCTAAAGTCGAAACTGTTTTCGGTATATTCCCATCATATCGAGAATTTTATTTATAGGCGTGTCTAATATAGCATCCCAAATAAGTCGAATTCTTGAGTATATTTCACTATAAATCGAAAACGGTATATACGATTTTTATAAACACTAACAATTGTTTATCTACTCAATAGTTTAGGAAATATTTTAAAATATGTGTTCGAAAAAAAATTTGCATGCCAAATTTAAGATTTCTTCTTTTCACTAAAAGTTCGTTTCAAAAGTTAAAACTTAAAAAATATTTCAGTTTATCATTTCTATCTCAAAGCTGTGGAAACTACGAGTGAATAAAGCTACGTATCAAAAAACTTGATGCACAAAATCTTCATTTCATTCACATACCTATGCAAACCTACAGTAAAGTGGAAAATACATAGTGAGCAAAACAAATATTTTTCGCTTTAAATAATAAAAGAAATAGTTGGATTAGATGGAATTTAACATGCTTAATAAGAGTCAGCTTTTTTTCTATAACAATTAATTTTTTAAAGGGCATAACTACTTTGACCCCGCCTTTAGGCAGTCATTCTTGTATAACTCATAAACGGCTTACCAATTGAGATTTATTAAACTCAAATATATAGCGACTTTTGAGCTGAATTTATATAATTTTTTGTACCGTTAATATTTCCGTAGTTATACGGTAATTAGTAGCGAAAAAATTTTGATCCATAACGCTGAAGTTCTTGAGCGTATAAAAAATATTATTCATTTAACATTAAGATAATTTTCTTGTGCATATTTTGAGGCATCATTTATCAAAATCGTACACGCAGAGAAAAAATATGGTTCTGGTGACCGTAAACTAAGAGCAACATACTATGAT
>MINK01013277.1:0-12660 GCA_001735545.1 Phormia regina
ACATACATACATACATACATACATACATACATACATACATACATACATACGTATGTATGTAGATGAGACACAAACACATACATATTTACTAATCGAAATAGCAACAGTGACAACAACAAAATTTATCTAAAAATTGTAATTTTTATTCGAATGAAACAGACAAAAACAAACAAAATAATTTAAATAAAAAATAAAATCAACAACAAGCAAATAGCGAACAAATAAATGTCGATGAAAATAATAAAATATTTTTATTCTATTTATTTTTACTGAATTTCGATAACTACACTACCTCGACATACACTTATACAAACACTTATTCACCAGACCACGAATATTAAAAAACACAAACATACATATGCATATACATATGTACATATGTAAGTACATATAATTTTTTATTTAAATTTAGTTTTTGTTAATTGTGTAATATTAAAATTAATATTATTGTAAGTATTTTGTATTTTTTTGTTGATGATTTTGGTTTTATTTAAAAAACATATGCGTATGTATTATTGTTGACAATGTTGGTAATATAGAAAACCCATTAAAAATTATTTCATTCATACATTGGGGTCGTTGGTGTTTTTGAACATTTTTGCACAATTGTTATTTCCTATTTTTTATTTTATCATTATTATTATTATTTTTTAACTGCAAAAAAAAAAATACCAAGAAAATGTTCGAATCAACGCTGGGAGCAATATGAAAGAAAATACGCGTTTAATAGGACAAAAAGCTTATGATTTTACATAAGATAAAAAAAAATCATCTCAAAATTAAGAATTTTCATTATTTAATATTAAAAAAAAAAATAATAATAAATAAATTTATTTAAATTATTCTTAAAACCCCGACCGACCGCAACGTATAAAACATGCGCTGGACGAAATGAAAAAAAAAACAAGTAATAATAAAAGTCAAGATGCTTTAACTGTTTGTACGTGTAAGTTTTACTGAGTGGGTGGTTTTGGTTAAAATTTGTTTTTGCTAATGTTTTTGTTGTAGCTTTTTTATGTACAATGTTCAGGGGGTGGGTGAACTGTGGTAATATTTATTGTTGTTATCGTTGTTGCTATTAGCCGATGAAGAAAAAAGCGCTTTTCCGAATAAAGTTTATTATTTAGACCGACAGGGAGATGAGTTAGTAAAAAAATTAAAAAGAGCAAATATGAAAGCAATGAGAGAGTAAAATAAAATAAATAAATATATAAATATGTATTTGTAGAGATTGAAGCAGGTGTTTTACTTTGATTATTTTCCGTTGGTATCCATGTTTTTTTAAGAAGAAAACGATAAAGGCGAACAGCAGCCTGCCAAATATTTATTTCCTCAATAAAATCATTTAGCAAACTTCTCTACATTTTTGTTTGGAGAGCATAAATAGAGTAACTAAATACTAGCTGCCATGTTCCAAAAAAGAGTGCGTAACGCACTTTTTTTTAATTTTTCTAGATTCGTTTGTTCGTTTTTCTTTTTTCACTTTGCACAATATATACTCTTTTTTCTTTTTTTGTATTCGAAATTATTATTTGAACTTTAAATACATTTAATTGATTATTATTATTATTATTAAGATGTTAATGATCATTAGTGACAACCACCAACTTCATTACAATCATCACATCATTATCAATTTCAATGGCTGGCAGTATAAGGTTGTACCATTAGCCAAAAATTCCAATACTCGATTTTTTAATTTTCTTTTTTATTCCGGAACTACAAAATTTACACAGATTCTTTTCTTCATCTTTAATATTTCGCTACTTTATTTTTTTCATATATATTTTTTATTCGTTAACCACAAGAACCGTACGTAGGTAGAAAGAAGCAGCAAACTTTTAGATATACGAGTAGATAGATATAAATATTGTATAAACTTTATATATATATTTTTTTTTTCTCTCAAATATACATTTTCATTTTGCTTTTATTTACGATATACTAAAAAAAAAACTTATTTTTTACTTTTTATACCAGACATTTTGTAAAGAATTTATTAAAGCACATTTTCGTTTTATTTAATAATTTAATTTTGTTTCCTTTTTTTTATTATTTTTATATATATTTTTTTAAGTAGATTTGTTCATCTTCTCTAAAATCTCTGCCTTTTAGTAGAACTTAAAATATGTGTTTATTTTTCATTAAATATTTTCTTTTTATATTCAAAATCCTTTTGATGGATTTTTTGAGACATTCGTACACTACCAGCCAACTGTTTGCAACGGAAGAGAAAAATCATACTAAAATTATATTGTCTATAAATGGGGAAACAGCCTGATTAGGGCGACACTCTATAAAGTTTCCAGTGAGTAAAAAAAGTAAAATAATGTTTCATGTATACAAGGAGAAAGAACAAAAAGTAAAAACAAAAAGAAAAAAGGCAAAAGCTTTCACAGCTGCTACAAAGTTTTTAATTTTAAGTACAAAAATGCCAGTGGCCCAATTAAAGCTTTTTAGCGCCTTATTTTGAAAATTTAAATAATTGTAATTTGAAGTTTTTACAAATTCATTTCTATTGACGTTCAAATTTGCCTCCTAATTTATTGGAGTTTTGTTAATCTTAATTAAAACAACATTAAAATAGAAAATTTCCTTATATGTTAGATACACATCTATTATCTATGTGTAAAGTCTTATAGTACCATCGGCACCAGTTGAAAATACCCAGGGTTGTACAGGGTGCCAGACAACATCTAAAACTCCAAATTCTTCTCGTTTTTCGTGAGTCTGTAATTTCTTTAGGGGAACAATCAATGGATTCTGCAATAAATCACTAAAATGGAAAATACATAAAGTAGTATTAAGCCATAAAATTTTGAAATAGATTTTATGAAAAAAATATTTTTGTAAACATTGAAGGACTTACTTGTATACCATGCCATGGGAAACAATCACAGCTTGATCGTCACTTCCAGACGCAAACAAGGGATAGCGTAAATGGTAAGCTACGCTACGTACAGCATTCTTATGTAGCCGCATGGTTTGATAGGGCTTGGTAGACAAATCCAAATCGAACCATAACATTTTCTTGTCATAGGTTGATACCAGCAAATTATCACCTTTAGGATGTATAGACATACCAGAAATCCATTTAGAGTTTGTTAATAATTTCTTCACCAACTCTTGTTTTACCAAATCATAAATGCGTATATTATGTTGGGTCTGAAGTAAAAGAAAAAACGAAACACAAATTTAAAAGCATATTAAAATTATCTCATGTGAATACTTACTGCCACAAAAAAGCAGGGCTTAATTGGATGGAAAAGTACACACTGTATGAGACCTTTACTTTTTGAGAATGGAATCTGAGAACGTCTTTTGGAGAGTTGATGTATCAAAGCCGAACGATTAGCTCCCTCCGGCATTACAGTGGCAAAGTAATCACCTCGACCATGCCAAGTTACTTGTCGTATTGGTTTAAAGTGTGTTATAACAATACGTACACCCTTTTCTTGTTCGGCAGCAACTGCGGTATTCCATTGCACGGCCGTTTTAATGCGCTCACTTTCCAAAGCATCACTCTGTGGAGCTTCTGCCAAAAGATCATCGGTCTTCTTTACCAGCATTTTATCTCCAACTTTAGGATTTATTAGTAACAAACGATTGCCAGAGGCTACAGCAATTATGGACAACTTTGCATTTGGGCACCAGGCTACACAACGTACAACATCATCAGTTTCAATGGTACGAATACAACGTCCTGTGGAAATTTCCCAAACTTGAAAAAATAACAATAAATGATTTTAATTATACTAAGGGAAATCCACTTCTTTTTTTTTTTTAATTACAAATATCAAATACTTTTTAAGTTAGTAATGAATATAACCAAATTATTACTTACTTTTAACAGTTTTATCGTCAGAACCTGAAACGATATATTCGCCCTTTGGTTCGACACTAACAGATCGCACCAAATCTGTGTGACCGCGATAAACCAAACTCTCTACCGTAGGGAATGGTTGCAAATCCTTGGGTGAAGGTAACTTAGGAATCAAGTATTCAGCATCGATATTAAGTTTAACACGTTTCGCTCTTGGACACAAATACAAATCGAGACAACGCAAGAATCGCTCCCTCAAATAACGTGAATAGGCGGGAACCTCTCGTAATGATGAATATTTTTGGGGCATAAAATGTAATTTTCGCTTATGTGGTTCGTCTTTTAATTTTAACCATTCTTTTTGTTCTTTTTCATCGAATATATATTCTGGTGGTGGATTATAAGATTCAGCATGACCTGGTAAATCACGTTTGGGAGCTGAGACTGGATCGTGAATACGCCGCATTTCCTCACGACTGGTATCGGTTTCCCATAACATATAAAATTTAGGACCTCGCTTGGCTTTTTTTTCCTTCTCAAGTTCTTCCATAGTTTTCATCCAGCCCATTTTCAAAGCATGAACCATACGACCAATTTTCTTTTTCTCCGAAACCGAAGGTAAAAATGATCTTTTGTGATCGGGCACATTTTTAATGGGCATTTTTTCAACTTCTGATGTAAACCATTCGATCCAGGGTTCATATTCATTGTGCTCTGGATTAGGTACACGGGCTGAATTAATGCGTTTTATAAGTTCTATATCAGCATCAGTGAGAACAACTTCCTGTCCTGTTTGGGGATCACGCACAGTGCGCCAAAAGTTGGGATCTTCAATTTTTCGCAAGAAATCATCGATTTGATCCCCTCTTGGTGGTTTAATTATTTTTTTGGCATCCCAGTCATAACCAATATGTTTATATTCATCATACCAATGCATTGGTATATTGCCTACCGTATTCCTTATATCTTCTTCATCCGAAGTATCAGAATTTTCATACTCTTCATAAGTTCCCGAAATTGTTTTTGTAGATTTTTTAAAACCTTTAGATTTCTGTTCCTTTTTCAATTCAGAATCAAATTTTTCAAGAGCATCTTTTAATTTATTTGCGCCTGAATTAGTAACACTTTTACTTTTTGGTTGTTTATTTAAAATTTCTACTGTTTCTTCGGGTTTAGCATATTTTTTTATTAATTCATTATCATTATTTTCTTCTGAATCTTCTTCATCATCATCCTCAACATCATCATCATCGGATATATCTTCAATGTCGGCCTCATCTATTTCTTCCTCTTCTCCACCTTCACCATCTTCATCACCATCACTCTCTTCACTGTTGTCCACTTCATCTTGCTTGCCATTTGATTTTATTGATTTAAAATTGCCTTCGTCGTCACTTTCAAACTGTAAATCATCGCTGTCATCAGAATGATACGATTGATCAATTCCTTCATCGTCTGTGCTGTCTTCCGCTTGATCACTAACTTTTTGTAATAAATCCTACAAAAAAAAACACGTTTAAAAAAATTCGAATTATCTATTAAAGCCAATAATTCCAAGCACTACCTCGTCTGCTTCATCCGAACTGCTGTCCTTATTTTCATACTCCTCGTTTGTCTTTACAATAATTTCCTGTTTTCGTTCCTCTACCGATCCGGAGTTCTTCCTCTTATTTGACTTTTTAGCCATATTTTTTTTTAAATACTTAGGGCACAGCAATTTCAAAGATTGCTCGAAAGAAATTAAAAAAGAATATATACAAACACACGTGTTTAACAATAGCACAGACCATCGATTAACAAAACAAACTTTTTGTTACAAACCTTATCACACAGTTGTAAAAATTCGTATGTTATTTTCGTAACGTTTGTTGTTATATCAATTCCATGCCTTTCTATGAAAGAACGAAGAATTTCTTTCAGAAGAATTTTGATGGATTCACAATTTTAAGTAAAAATATGTTAAAAATCAATAAATAATATGTATAATTTTAGTCTTCCATAATTTGATAATTATTGTGTAGAAAGTGAAAACACTATATCGAGCCCTAACCGCGAAAATATGGTAAGTGCAGAACACAAAACCTTACGTTGAGTCTACATTTGTTAAAGTTGTTAAAGCAAATGTTAAAAGAACCACGTTTAAACATGAAAAAAAAAAAATATTATAACATCAAATTGAACGATCTACATTTATCATTAACATGATGTTAGTGTTAATGTTAAATATTTTATGTTACGTGAAGACGACTAGTTACAGTAGAAGCATTTTTGTGTTTGCTTACTCCTAGTCCACGCGGTAACATTTTTGTGTCCGCAATTGTCAAATTCTATCTCTCTCTTCAAAATGTTACGTGTGGACCAATAAGAAATCAATCTATTCTCAATCTATCTATTTCGCAATAAATGTTTAAACACAAAGCTCAGCAATAATGTTCAACAAAGAAAAGAAATTAATTTTGTTTAAAAAAGTCTATAAAAAAATAAAAACAGAGAAAAAAATAACATTTATGTTAAAAATGGACAAAATTAAATTAAAATTTCTCATCTACGTTTTCTCCACCCCTTAACATAATGTTGGAAATTACATTTCATTCCCATTATTCTGCCGACGTTATTTCTTATGTTAGGAAATAAAAATTTCTTTGGGGAGACGTAGAGTTACACATTGTTACGTTGAGTCTACATTAGAGAAATTTTTATCAAGACAAACGTCAAATTTTTATTTGACGTTTATTTTATTTTTATCTTTTTCAGTTATAGGGGAAAATATATATCATAATAAACCATGTAAAAAGAACTAACAAGAATCAAGATGGCGTCTTTTACTAAGCATTATCAACACAAAGTTATCAGAGCTCGTGAGCTGACAATTTTCTTATAACGCTGCATAGTGTAATTAGAAAGTATACTCGTAAGAACAGCTGTTTTACAATTTTTTCATTGATACATCTCGCCTTACTGTCAAATTGTTTTTGTATTCCCATGTAAAATTTTTTCGTGAGTATTTTAGTCTTCTTCTCTTTTATTCTCTCATTTTCAGTTCATAGCATTTTGACATTGTGCGCGATAGTTTTACACTAACAAAATACAAGAAATTGTTGTTTTTGTAGATGTGCGAGTACTTTGTAATTATACTATGTATGTACCACAGTATACATACAGTAGTGTAAGTAAACAGAGACAGAAAATGTATACTATTGTCTTTCATTCACACTAAATTCTCTAACGGAGTTTTTGCTTTGATCATTTATTCTAGATTTTTTATTTTGTTACTTTTTAAACCGTTTAAACTACAATAAAAATCAATTTTAAAATATTAGAAACGTCAAAATTATTTTATTATATTTTATAGTTTGTTTTAAAAAAGTTTAAATGATTTAAAATTAGCTTTTTAAATGTTTTTGTTATGCTTAATGTGATTTTTGTTTGTTTTGTTTTGGTTTTCAACTCACATAGCGTATCACTTTAACATACGTAAATTTTGTATTCATACAATATTTCTATCTCTTTTTCCCGTCATATTCTAACCAACTGATTTTAGCAAAATTTGAAGCCTCGATATGACGACTCTGTTCTACTTTGTGGTATGTACCTTAGCATAATTATAAAGTACTCGCACATCTACTACTACTCCTCACAATGTCAAAATGTTATGAACAGAAAATGAGAGAATAAATGAGAAGAATAGTAAAATGCTCACGAAAAAAAATTACATTAGAATACAAAAACAATTTGACAGTAAAGCGAGGTGCGTCCATGAAAAAGTAGTAAAACAGCTGTTCTTACGAGTATACTCTCTAATTATACTATGTATATGTACATTTATAATCAACTGGTAACAAATTGTTTATATTCTCTCATAGCGTAATTAGAATAGTGTTGCCGATTTCTGTGTAATTATCCAAATGTGGGACAATTTTAAATTCATTAAATAATTTTTGGATAATGAAATTTCTGTATAATTTCAATGGAACTTCATTTCAAAAATAAGCATATTAACTGTTAATAAAAAGTCATGAATATTTTGTATACAACATTTCTCCAATTCAGAAATTAAAGACTGTGAAAATGAAAACCTGAATTTCCATAATAGTAAGACTAAAAAACACATTAGTATTCTACTGCAATATTGCAACAGGAGCAGAATAAAATGTGTAACTTGTGATTTCATTGATTTGTAATGCTTCCAAAAGAGAACTTTAACCAATCCTATGAATGTATGAATTTTTTTTAGGAAGTATTTTTTTTTTTTATGTTTTAAACCATTTCCGACTACTTTTGCGTTTTTGCATAAGTAACTTTAACATCGCCTAATTAACTAATTATGAAGTTAATGTAAATTTTTTACATTTATTAATATGTTATTTATGTTGTATTTGTTATAGCGATACTGTTGCCTGATATTATTGTGCCATGAAGTGATAACACATTGCTAAAATCAACGCCTTTACAGTTCTTTGTCACTGTTCCTTTTTTTTTTGCTGGGATATTTCTATTTTAGAGATCACAGAGCTAAGACAAAATCTATCTCTTTTTTAATTCAAAATAATTTTTAACAAGTTAATTTTGTAAATGATGAATATTATTTTGAACTTTTTATGAGTTAATAATTTTTGTGTTTTATTCAGGCTCAAGTTCATTATGTAATCATTTTTGGAGAATGCAGATGTCAATGGAAAATTTTTAAAAGCAGTTCTTATGATTATACTTTCTAATTAGTTTTATTAATGTTATAATAATGTTCGAAGTTACCAAAATATTCAATAATTGGAGTTATATTAATATCAAAACTAGAAAATATAAATAAATGACGAGAAGTTTAAACTTGACCAGATTGAAGAATTGTCATCGATAGAATGAGTATGTAAAGATGAGTATGTAAAGAATTACGATTATATAATTGATTTCACTAAATTTGATAAACTCCTTACTTGCTTTTCAAATCATATCATTTACATCAATCTTTTTTCATTCATGGATTTAAAAGATTTACCAATTTAATAGTTTAATCACTATTATCACTTCGATCAGGGAAAAGAAAAACGTTAAAACGTTGTTCGTACAACTTAACTACAAACGCCCTTGCAACATAATATTTTTATTATTAGAGTTGGGAATAATATTTCATTTCGGTGAATTATCGGTCAGTATGACTGAATGAAAAATTTCTTTCATCTTTCATTTACTGAAGTTTGAATGAAATAGAAACGAGTGAAAGATTTTGTTTGAAATAAAACCGAATGAAAGATTCGTTTTTATGTTAATTAGTTCAAAATGAATTTATTTTGTGTCGGATGAAATCTGATGAAAATAATATTACAGAAGAAAAGAATGAAATATGAAAAGTGAAACATCAACTTGAAAGACTGTGAACTATTTCATATCTTTCACTTAACTGAATCATTCAATTGAAATATTTCTTTCACGAACGACACAACTCTAATTATTATTAAACAATGATCAAATTTGAAGAATCTAATGTTTTTTTTTTTTTTTTTAAATATTTCCATAAATGAAAAATAACGAAAACAATCGTATTTATTCATTATTTGAATTTACTGGCAAATTGAGAATTAATTTTGTCGGTCCTTTACAAATAGAAATGGTTAAAAGCGTTCACCTTTCTATAAAACGCTTCGAAAGACATCACTTTAAATTAAATAATAACAAGCGCGAATGTTTTATAGTTCGATTTTTTGCCTTTTTTAATTTTTACATAGTCGACTTTTCGACTACTTCAATTCTTAAATAGTTGATTTTTTTTACTATTTTCGACTTTTCCGACTATTTTCATGGTAGCTGCATGAGAAAACAACCTTTCAGATGGTATATAAGGATATTCATTTTGCATTACACTCCAAGCTTGAAATGGGTTGGAGTTAATTTTTCCATTAACTGTTAGTTTTTTTCAAATATTGCCGAAATTGTGATGGAATTCTACAATCTTCTTCTACATACGTGATCTAATGTTTCTTAGAAATACCAAATATCTGTATGATCACCTGGCTCAACCTGTTCACTTTTAACTTCTTCACTTTCCGTTGCAATTGAATTAATTTCTGCTTTCATGAAATCACCTGCGTAACAAAAAAAATTAACAACTATTCCATGAATTTTTTTACAAATAATTTGGAAAAATTACCCAAATGAGATTTTTCCGGACTTTGCGATTTTTTCCGAATATTTTCGACTGTTATCGACTTTTCGACTATCTGACAACAAAATTTTTCGATTATTCGAAAGTCGTTTTGATAAACCCTACTCGTTCACCACGAAGTTTTTGAAATTTTACGTTATATGGGAGGTGGGCGGTGAAGTGCGTGGACGACACTCATTTTTTGTTTCCGGGTTTACATTGTTACTAGAATTATTTGTACAAAATAAAGTTGGCGGTCAAGTTGAAGTGGGCGGTGAAGCCCATTTTTGGTTTCCAAGTTTATATTGACTCTCGAAATATATTAACAAAAATTTGTTTTATTTATTAATATAATTAATTTTATAATTATCTTTCTAATTGGTTTAAAATTATTTTTTTTTAATACATTGACAGTTCTTTAAAAAAAAATGTAAATTGAAAGATTTGTCTATAAAAAATATAGAAATAAAATAAATTTGTTTTAAAAATTATTATTATTATTATTATTTTGATGATTGGAACAAAATCATTTTTTTTTTAATTAATCATTGAAGTCGATATTTACTTTTTCTGTGTACATGCTTTTGTTTAAGCAATACTTCTTAAAATTGAATATAAAGCTGCATAACTTATTGAATGATACTTTTCATACATTTTTCAGTTTTTCCCAAAAAATATGCTCCGAATTTTATTTGTCTTAAAATGTTTTTGAAAAAAATAATGTTTAAAATATTTAGCTAATCACCCAAAAGTACTTCAATAAAAAAACATTTCAGCTAATTTATAGTTTTTAATTTCATTTTATATAATTTTTTATAAGATTTGATTTTAATTAATTTTTGATTTTTATTTTATAATTAAACACTAAAGAAATATATATGGGTTTCATTATTATTTACACAATATTTTTTTGTTATTATTATTGTTATTATTTTTAAAAACAAATAAATTATTAACAAGTCTTGAGGAGTATCAATTATATTTGGTACTTGTACAATATGTTTTTTGTGAATTTATGTATTTTGTATAAAAACGTAGTTCGACTTAAAATGAAAAAAGTGTTATATTAAAAATCAAAGGCAGCATAAGCTGTAGGCCTATATTCAACCTTCTTGTTTAAACCAGTAACGGAAAATTACAACAAAAATCTTAAAATCAAAATAGCCACAAGATGCTGAAACAGCCATGGAGGAACTGTGCTAATTATATATTTGTTTGTTCGTTAATTTGTTTTTTTTTTTTAACATAAATTTAATTTTGAAATATTTTATATTCATCTGCCCATAATTGTGGGTTCATCAGCCATGGCAATTTCATCGGTGGGAGCTTTTGCACCCTTCTTTTTACCCGAATACCACATAAACAATAAACCACAACTTATATTGACGGCAAATGTAAACCAGGCCAAATAAACACCATACCCATAACTGAAAAATAATAAACAAATTTACTATATTTGTCGGTATGCCATAGATCTAAAAAAAAAAAAATAAAATACTTACGTTAATTCTGCACCATCTGGATAGGCATAAAACAAATGTTCTTTCGTATAATCGACGGAGGCAAACAACACCTGCAAGACTACTAGAACAGTAGATGCTGCTACCAAATCGATTCCACCTGCTAAGCGTTTGAACATATAACGAGGATTCTTAAAAGTATAAAACGAAAAGACGGACCCCAGACACATCACAAATACAGTTATACAAGCGAAAGAAGCTTGAGAGCGTATATAATCTATAACAAAAAAATACTTTTTATAGTTAATATAATAGTTCCTTAAAAGATATTAATAAATGAATATTTAACCCATTAAAGTCCAATCAAAACCAGGATCCATGCGTAACTCGTTGGCATTTGGAAACATATCAATATACTTGCAACGACCTGATGTAAAATGATAAATAGATTTTAATTTTGTATTATTTTAAATATTAAAATATAAAAATAATCTGAATCTAAATTAACTTGAAACTTACTGGAGTATGTGTACTCATACCCATTGGCTCTATTTCCTTTTTTTGGGGGATATGGAGGCATTAATTGCAGAATAACTCGATCCTCATTTAATACAAATGCGGGCAATCCCAAATCTCTGGCATATGGCCAGAATAAACGTGGCACATAACGTTTATCGTTCCACCCTTCGAATATGGCAGCCTGTGCCATTTCCGGTATTATAAAGTTGTATGTGGTACCATTAACCGTAACTTTTTGCAAAGCTTTTCCAAATATTTTATTTCCCTCTATATGACGCACATTCAAAGGATCAATTGCTATGGGCTGAGCATCAATCGGATCTATTTCTATTTTGGCTTCTGGCGTAGACAGCACCAAATCATGAAATGCTTTCTTAAATGTCTGAAATTCCATTTCATCCTTAAGCACCCAATGGGCAAACATACGTCTCTTAGCTGATTCCGTAAAATTTACTAATGGTGCGTCGACAATTTCATTTTTAAAATCTTTAATGAACGGCAAGTGTGAACAATTATTTTTCGCCTCACTTATAACATTAGGATTTTGAAATGCTATCGATGTAATATTGCGCACAACGTTGGCATTAGGCAAAGCAGTTGGTGTTATGGTATTTCGGCAAAATCTCCAAAGTCCGGAATGGGAGGAAATAAAAAAACGTCTCGTTTCTGGTATAAAAATTCCTAAAAATACATATATATATATATATATATATATATATATA
>MINK01013298.1:0-13762 GCA_001735545.1 Phormia regina
ACTAAGCGAGTACCTATTTATAAAAATTTTGAAAATAAGCCAAATAAATCGCCACCTTGTTAAAAATCGCCAAAAAAATTCGCCATGTCGCAAAACGGAAAATTCCTTCGCCAAGAGCAATAAAAAATCGCCACGTTTGGCGAAAAATCGCCAGATCTGACAGCCCTGCCTACTTTCATCTTTGTCTATATAAGGAGAGCAGAAAATGGAGGTTTTCTGTTCCAACATTAAGGTCTTTGCTAGGTATTTCCAAAGCGGTAGTGGCACCGAATTAATTCGTAGTCTCGACATAATCCGTAAGCTCGCCTAAGGATAATGCTTAACCATTGAATTGGACTTCGTCAAGTATGCTAGCGCGTTCCGCCATTTAGTTGCCTAATAATCATAATGTATAGTGCCACCCGAGATGCCAATTGAAACACACTTAAGAATTTAAGAGAGAAGTAAAATGAATCTAAAGGTTTAAGACCCAATTCTTGCCTAAACATTTCCTGATGGTGTTCACTGTACCTTTACCTTTGAGAATTAAAAAAAAAAACATTTACATAAAAATCATTTAAAAATATAAAAATAACTGTTATTTTTTATTAAAATAAAATAAAAGGATCTATGTTCAAAACCTAATTACTGAACTTTTCATGAAATAGTCTCGGGGACATCATAAATGCGAGAAATTTGTGCCAATTGCAGTAATTAACCGCACAATTAATACCAGTTGAATAACAATTGACACCTATCTTGTCAACAAAGTTCTAATTGAGAACCAGTTTATCCCATCACACTTACTAAATATCAGCTGAGTGTCAATTTATGACATGTTTATTAACTGCGCAATAAGCTACTCGCGACCAATAATAATCAGTGGCAGAATGACTATAAAGAAGACTATAAAACATAATATGCGTTAGATGAACATGAGTTCGATTCGGGCTGCCGCCATTGACATTAACGAAAAATTATAAAATAAAAATAAACATAATTTAATAATAATAAAAATAATAATAATAAATGTTTAAAAGGTAAACAAGTATCGAATGTATATTAAATTTTTATTATAATAATCGACAATGAATCCGTCCTGTGACTTATCCCTAGGTGCTAATTAGACAGCTCCAATGACAGGTTTCTATCATATAAAGCTCCGAAACTAGGACCGGTCACTAGCCAGGAAAACCTGTTATTAGCTAACAGCGCACACAGAGATGATTACCACAACCACTCAATGTTTATGTAGCAATATTTCATTGATTTCAATAATACCGTGTTCATGATAACAAAGTTTATGATTCTGTTTAATCATTCAATGATTACCCACAATCAAAATTTTAATATGGTTGACAGAATAATAAATACTTTTGTATGAAATCATATTTATGAAAAATTCAAACATTTAGACAAATCTTCAATTAATAAGTTCATTCTACACCCATTCAGTTAATTTTACAAATTTGTTTAATTCTAAAACCTTTAGTCCATTTTTTGTATCTGTTTTAATAACTTTTGAATAAACATTCTTGTGTATCAGTGCAGTAATTGCTTAGTATAGTAATTCTCATTTAGTTCATATATGAACAAATATAAATTGATAAGGTTTATAGAGTATATATATATATATATATATATATATATATATATAAAAATATATATCGTGGTACAAATAAATAAAAATATGAAAACATGGGATTATATATATGATAAATGGGAAAATATGTATGATGAAATTAATTATTAAACATCATAAAACGGAATTATATATATGATAAAATGAGACTATAAATATGGCAATTTGGGATTATATATGTGATAAAATTGGATTATAAATATAATAATTGAAATTAGTTTATATATATATGATAACATAAGATCATTAAATGATAAAGAAATTGCTCTTGAAAGCCATTTTTAACAAAAGGTTATAAATTTTACTTAAAATCATGTTTAGTTTATGGTCACCTGAACCACATTTTTCTCTGCGTGCAGTGTTGCCAATTTGACCCATTACTGGCAAGATTTAACTATTTAGTTTAGCCTTGGAATATATATTTAAACGGGTAATTTTTTAAATCACTTTAAATTTTATTTTAGCTGTTTTTGTCTTATAAAGAAAGAAAATAATATTTTCTTTTAATTTTCAATACTTACACTCCTAAATAATTTTCCATTACAAAGTGCTGAATTTATATTTTTGTAGCCACTGTGTAATATGTATGTATTTGTATATTTAGTTAATTTTTTTCCAAACTCTGCTCATGCAAAGACCCAAAATAAAGTAATGAAAATTAATATTTAATGATTTTAATGAACCATTCATATGATAATAGAATTTTTTTCTACTTTAAAGTTCAAATTACAAACTATAAAAACTGTCAAAATATTAAGTATTTATATGCTATTAAAACGCCATGTTGGCGATAACATCATCCATCCACCATCATCTAAACAACTAACCCAGCCAAACAGCCAACTACCAAACAACCTATAAAAGATAGTAAAATATGAAACGTTAATTCAACTCAAAACGAAACTAGAAAAAAAATACAGCCGGCAAATCTCATACAGGGTACAACAATGAGATGAAATCTTACAAACAAAAAAACCCACACTTTAAAGAAATCTAAGTCTCTTATCTTAACAGCAGCTATTAAGTTTTAACACTACCAAGCAAATGACTACTTCCTACTTGCAAAAAGCCAACTGGAGTTTTAAAATTTTAAAGAAAAAAAATTATAGTTTGGTTTTACTTATAGTCCCTCTGCAGTCGTTCACACACACACACTTACACACTCCTTGGAATTATCATGCATAAAGTTTTTTTTTAGTGTAAAATATTTATTATTAAAAATATTTTAACTTAAATACTTATTTGTTTTCTTATGACTATTTTTATTACAATCATTTATATTATTATAGATTTGTTTGTTGTTGTTTTATATATATTTTTGCAATTCAAATAAGTTTTCATGTTTGCTTCTCGAATTCACATATGGCATGTATTCTTATAGATACATTTTGCAGCATTCTAAAGACAACATTGAGAATAACAGCACGTTGTAGCTTTACATCGAGTGCATAAATAAAGGAGACTAAATGCAACAAAGTTTTAGTTAAGACCTTCAGGCTATTGCCAAGATTTCAATGCCATAAATGTCTGCTTTTAGCATTTGGTACGAGAAAAACTTAAGCATTTGATCATGAGGTATTCATAGTTACAGTTGCTAACGGCAGCAAAGAGAATATTAATAGGAGTTGCCACTTAATGTGGAATGGTCAACATTTAAGTCGTCCGATTGAGAGCAGGTCACTTGGAATATTATTTTTACATTTTCTGAAAATTAATCTGTAATTTCTAATCATTTGCTTGGGTTTACATGAAATTTCAAAAAAATACCAGGAGATTTTATGTTATGTTAATGAGGTCTATGAAAAATATATCGAGCCATGGCCACCAAAATATCGTAACTAACAACATTCGTGTTTTGGTGAAAATCTATAGTTTAAGATCATTAAGATCATCTGTTAAAATTTCATCGACGTACCACGACATAGCAGTGTTGCCAGTTCAGCCTTTTTATTTTGCTTTTAGTTTGATATTTTTGTTTTTGCTTCAAGCTATCCTTTCTTATACCCACCATTGTCATTCAGTGTGTAACATGTCGAAATAATCGTTTAAGACCCCATAAAGTATATATATTCTGGGTCGTGGTTGCATTCTGAGTCGATCTAGACATATCCGTCCGTCTGTTGAAAGAAACTCGGCTCAGTTATTTATCTTATATAAGGTTTGTTTGGGATTGAATTTGAGCAAAATCCGTAAATGAACAACAAAGTTATGGGCAAAATTCTAGTACCCTGTGGTTCTAAATTAGTTTTCTGCTGATATCTCTGAAACAAGAGCATGTATGACAACGAAATTTTGTACGAAAAGTTTCAGGGACAATATACCGTCATGGTCCGCCCACTTTACCCTCCCACCTGAAATATGGGCAAAGTTGTAGAAACACAGGTTGTCCAATGTAGCTTCATTCCAAAGTTTTTTGCTGATATATCCTAGAAATAAGCACGTACGAAAACGGAATTTTGTACAGATAGTTCGAGGGTCAATCTAAATTTGGAAACTAAAGATGGGCGTGGCCCGCTCACTTTACGCCCACCTCCCATATAAGGTGAAATTTTAACGAAATTTTATTCAAATAGTTCAAGAACCAATATAACTTCGACATCGACTTTACCGCCAGTCTCACATATAGGTAAATTACTAGAAACACATAATGACATTTTGTATGGTTAGTTCGAGTGCTGATATAAACTGGGAAACAAAATATAAGGTGAAATGTCAAAACAATTTTGTACAAATAGCTCAAGGGACAACGTAAATTCGAAAACTCCAACCACCTTCGATATAGAAAAAATTATAGAATGACAGAGTGTCGTTGTAACTTCATTTCATAGTTCGCTGCTGATATCTCTTAAACCAAACAAAATGTTAACAAAATTTTGTATGGATAGTTCTAGTGCCGTTATAAACTCAGAAACCAAAAATGGGCATGGTCCGCCCCCTTTACCACCCACCTCGCATATAAGGCGAAACGTAAATGAAAATTAATATGAATAGTTCACCGATCAATCTAATCTCAAAACAAAAAATGGGCAGATTACTAGAAACACAGGATGCCCATTCATTTCATAGTTTTCTGCTGATATCTCTTAAACAAAAGCATGTGCGATAACGAAATTTATACGGATAGTTCGAGTGTCGATTTAAAATTAGAAACCGAAAATGGACGAGGCCTGCCTACTATATAGCCCACTTCCTATATAATGTTAAATTTGAACGAAATTTTGTGCATATAATTCCAGGTTCGAAGAAACTTAGGCGTGTTCCTCCCACTTTTCTGCCCACCTCCCGTATGAACAGAATATTTGAAACACAGGGTGTCTGTTGTTTCTTTATTTCAAAGTTTTATGTTAATATCTATTAAATAAAAGTATGTACGACAAAGAAATTTTGTACGTATAGTTTGAGGGTCGATATAAATTTGGAAACCAAAAATAGGCTTGGTCCGCCCACTTTACGGCCCACTGAAGTTAAAACATTCTAGCCTCCTCTGGTTAATAAAAAGCCAAATAAAGTCATCCTGTATAAAACTGTTTTAAAACCAATTTGGATATATAAAATTTTATGTAACAGCCAGTAGTACGACGGTGGTCTCGTACTACCATGACGGGTGCACCATGGTACATAAGAAATGAAAATATCCATAGAGACTTAGGGGTGCCCTTAGTCAAAGGCGAATTCAAGAAATTTAGAGAAAACATTCAAGAGAAGATCGGATAGGTTTTCATGTATATCAACCGATTAACATTCTATCAGCCCTATAATTTGTTTTAAAGCTCCAACACCTTTTTTAAACCAAATATCGAGATTCTATTCTTATCATTTTATTTAATTTTCCCATCATCAAAAAAGATTCTCAACAAGATTTCTCTTACAAAGTGCTTCTACACTATGGATTTTTTTTTAAATAGTTCAACTCGGTATAAACTCGGAAATTTAAAATTATTTAATTAATTTATTTCTTAAATTAATTAAATCATTAATTAATGCATTCTTTTGATAGTATGGCAACTCCATAAACATGTTATTTATTATTCTTGTTACATTATATACATTTATGTATTCACTTGTAAATATTTTTGTTGTTGTTGTACGTTCATAAATACAACAAAAAGCAAAAAAAAAGAACTCAAAATTAAATCTAATTTAAAATAATCTTTGTTTTCACATTTGGGTGTTGAAAGTCAAGTGTGTCGCGCATTCACAATATGAATTTTGAGAGAGTGATAAAGTTGATTTTAGCACGATAAACCCATTATAAATGCATTTGTGTCTTTAATATGCTAAGCAAAAATAAATAAAATAAAAAAAACTAAAACATAGATACTAAAATAAACAAAATTGCATTAAAATAAATTCATATTTTATATTACTACGAAGAAAATTCATATGTCGACAAACAACAGGTTAGATAGTTAGTTAGAGTCTAACTAAGAATATCTTAAGTTGTTTCTTCATGAATATCTTGTATTAGTAGTCTATAGTTTAATGTTTAAATTTTGTATGTTTGTATATAGTTTGCGTGTTTTTGAATCTAAAGACTTCTGTAAAAATTCTATCTATACGGTTCATATATGTTGACTTTATTTTAAATTATGAAGTTGTTTATTTATTTTAAGTTTCTATTTACAGTGACCCCCCTCGTGTTTGTTTTTTTGGGAAAAGAAAATGTTTAAATAAAAACGCGGACGATAGACCACAAATTATTAATTAAATTCTTAGAAGAGTTAGGTCTATAAACAAATAAATTGTGGCCCTAATGTTAAATCATAATATCCATAGTACTGTTCATTTGCTGCTTAGTGGACCTTTAGAGATTCTATTAATACTTATAAGGGAAACCACAATATGTTCTAAAAAATGGGTTTTATGCGCATTGATTATGCAGTAAAAAACGAAAAATATTCTTTAAAAACGAGAAAATATGCACTTAAAACACAAAGATTTTTTTATAACTTTTTATTAAAAATATATTAATGATAAAATGTATTCATTGAAATTTATTATTATTATTATTTTCTCATTTTTTTATAAAATTAAATTTTGAAAAACATTTCATGGGATAATAACTAATATTATTTTTAAAACGTCAAAATATGCTCTAAAAGCATCAAATATGTTCTAAAAATAACAAAATATCCTATAAATATGCACTTAAAATTGATTAATGCAAAAATATGCCGTTAAGGTGAAACATGCACTAACAAATCTATGCCAAAATTATTTATTTATTATGAAACGGATAAATATTTTATCAGTGGCTTCATTCAATGTCCAGGAAAACCATGCAATTGCAAATTTTGATTTCCCCGCTTATTATTTTGCTGCTGATCGTTTGACTCTTCTATAATCGCTTGTCGCTCCAATTGTGTTTTATTTCTAAGTCTTACTTAATGAAGTGTTAGTATCTTTACTCTTGTTAATGAAAACCCGCGTTTCAATAATTTTTAGCTTTTAAACATGCAATGTCGTTTGCTTCTTTTTTTATTTTTTTTTTTTTTTTGCCTTAAAGTCTTGGAAAAATGTTTTCTTTTTTTGTGTTGTAATGTGGTAGTTGTAGTCATTGGTACTGCAGCGGCTTCCCGTGTTGACAGATGGCGTTAGTTAATGCTTAACAAATGTTTATGTTCTTTTTTAGCGATAAGCCATAGTTAATAATTGGTGCTACGTAGCAACTGCTACGTAATTTTACGTACATAGAACTTATATGGAGGTAACTTCTTGCAATGAATGCACTTTATTCAATGTCTAAATATTCTTTAGAATTCAATAAGCAACAGTTGTTGTTTGTTTGTATGTTTGGCTTCAATTATTTCTTTTTTGTTATAATTTTTGTATTTTTAATCAGTCAAGTAAGTAGCTGGCAGCAGCAACAGCAAGTGCAAAATGATTTTGCTGTTGTTTGCAATTCTAAATGCTACTAAAGAAATAAAAAAAGGTGGCATGAATTTTGTTTGCACTTTATTAAATATGACATTTTTAATGAATTGTTGTTTATGCGCTATTAAAAAAATGCATAAATTCATTATATTTTTTTTTTATTTATACAAAGACCACAAACAACTCTATATAAAACTCTATTGGCAATTATATACCATTGAGGGTAAAAAAAAAAATAAAAACTATATTATAAGAAATATGAAATTCTTATGCATAAAATTATTTGTGACATGTCTTAAGATAAAGTAAGAGAAAACATGCAATTCACCACAAAACTTCAAACTCAATGTTCTATAATGCTGCCTGCAATGAAGTTTAATACGAGTTTTAACCATTTTTTTTTAAGGTGATTAAGTAACATGACTTTTTAATTATATCTTAATATCTGTTATTAGATCCGGTTTTTAAATTTCAACTTTAACACACGTAGGAAAAAATAAAATAAGAAATAATAAAATTACTCTATTTACTGATTTATCCTCTAAGCAATTTAGAGGTGTCAAGTTATAAATTTTGTTTAACATAAAAAGTGGAACAAGTTATATATATATAACATGTTGAAAGGCTTTAAATAATTAAGAGTAATAATTTAAATTTTTTAAATTATAAGTGTTAAATAATACTAAGAAATCAATTATAAGATCTTGATGGAAATTAACTTAAAAGTTCTTGGAACTAGTTATTAACTCAGAACTATTACTATATATCTAGAGATAGGTTCATCAATCCAACAGATATACCATTAGATCTTATTCCCTGTGAGTCAACAATCGATAGGTTAAACTTGTTATTGAAAGTAAATAAGTAACCAAAATCAGAGTAACTGGAGACATTTGCATAAAAAAAGTTAATTGACCATTTTCCGTTCACTTTAATTTTGTTTAAGAAACATTACAACTTTAAGGTGATATGCAGGCTTAAAAGCGAAAAAAAATTAAAATCCTTACAAATAAATACTTATTTTAAAATCTTTTCAAAATTATATATTGTTGACAAACCCTTCTCCATATGGATATACAATTTTAAGTTGGAGTCTTATTTAGTCTAGAAATTATGAACAAAAATAAAATCAAATTAATAATTCCTAAAGTATGGGCAATTTTATGGTAATTTTAAATACAATAATATTAACTTTAAAATAATATTATAGCGAAATTTTTACTCACATTCAACAAAAAGCATATTTTTTTATCTTGTCCGAAGAAGTGAATGCAGTGACTGCATCTATTATTATAATTTTACTTATATATGATAAATTTATTATAATTAAGCACAATAGAACGTATAAAAATCAATTAATAATTAATAAATGATGAAATCCTTAATTCTTTTTCAATTACTTCAAGTTTTTTGTAGATGGGGAGCATCCCAGTGGCACAATATAGTATTTACTATTCCTCGGCTTATTTCTATCAATAAGAAGCCTTAATTGAAAAATCAATTTATTTCTTAGGATATGTTGTATTTTTGAGTTCCCATCAGTTGGCTGCAACTCAATCATATTAATTAATCTACTGCTGGGATCGAATTGAAACCCATTTTTTTAATAAACCTATAACTCATAAACTACTAAAATGTAAAGTAGAGTTATAGTAAAGGATCTAGACATTATGGAAATAGGGAATAAAAATACGTTTGGTGCAACGGTGCTCAAACTCACAAGAAATATTCGAGCCGGTCGACTCAGAATCATATTCAGAATCAATTTTTCGATGTCCATGTACAACTTGTGAGAAAAGGGCAGAAATCTTGATGAAATTTGCAGCAATACAAGGACAAAGCCTATTATAATTGGTTATTTCAATAAAATTCGGTACAAAGTTTTGTATAAGGTTCAATCTTTGTGTCAAATATCATCAAAATCAGTTCACAATTGACCACAGCTCCTATATAAATGACTTCTGCCGATAATCACTTTAACTTGCATAAATCCCATACGAATGATAATATCAAACAGATAATTGACACAAATAAGTTTGATATAAGTAGTAAAAACTTGTCCAAAATTTATTAGATATGGTCCATAATTTACCATAGCTTCTATATAAACCACCTTCTGGGAATCGCACTAAAATAGTCATCGAATCTTGTAGATATGATGACGATTTTGCTCTGTATTTTTATAATTTATTTTAAATTTACTATTAGATCTAATTCTTAGCACATACACAATTGTATATACTATCATGTGGTCGATCTTGACCAAATATAGTTGTCTCTCGCTTTAAATATGTTTTGGGAACAGCGAAATATATATACTCAGTGATTTCAACATTTAATATAAATTTATAAATACCCTAAATAATATAAGAATCAGTAACTAGATGTTCTGTTTCAAAAAAATTTATACTTATATAATTATTCCAACAATTTTAGCAGCCTTTTTTTAATCTAAAAGAATTGTATCTTATTGCACTACCTAAACTATTTCAATAATAAACTATTTCAAAAAATTATATAATAATCATTGTATTCAAATACAAAGTATGAATAGCAAAAATTTTGTTCCATTTCAATTCACTTTAAAACAAAATCATTCCATACAATCTTTTTTATGTGTGTATGTGTTTCTTTTCCCATTCAACTCATATGTACATATAATATTTTTAGATTTGACATTAAGATGGATACATGTGTCGAAAAATTGTGACACATGATATCCATAAATATGTCACAATGTGAAAGTTTACAATGTGACATGCAAAAATGAAACAAAATAGACAGACAAACAGTAACACATACATATGTATAAACAGTTTACCAAGATAGTTTGCATTAAACTAAAAAAAAAAATACAAAATATAAAAATCAGATTTTATTTTGTTCAATTTTCTTGAAATTTTACTATTTATGTTGTGTCAAAGATTGAAGATGACAACCGGCATACACTACCACAATCACACAATCCACAAAGCAAAGAAACAACAACTACCATTACATACTCTGACACCAACAACAACTACAGAAAGAAAAAAAACATTACTACCAACATCAGATAGTTAAAAGCGGCAATAACTTTTAAAGAAATGGTGTTGCATATATTTATTTACAACTTGTAGCAAGTAACAAATACACACACACTAACACATTTATGCTTTTACTACTCTAAATAACAAGCCAACATACAAGAATATACACCAACAACATCTACATAACAATAAACACGCAGGCAACCAACAATTGCATCGGCATCATTGTCATCAGAAACAGTAGCAACAGCAATATTTCTATATTCCAAACAAAATTTTGTAGAAAATATTTATTTTTGTTGTAATCAATTGCATTATAGCAACGACTGCAATAGTAACAACATTGGCAGTAGCAGTAACAAAAGTCAATACAACAACTGTCATACAAAGTCACACCGCTCTTTAAATGTATGATGCTGATATTTTGATGTTGATGTACTCGGTATGAATGTAAAAAGACATGTGTATGCAAATACTCATTGACATCGGTAACATGCTGTCACAATTGGAGTTGAAATTTCCTTAATCGATTATTCGATTGAGTGGGCAATGGTTAAAATATAAAATCGAATTATTATTTCATCTTGTATTGATTAAAAAAATATTTTCCTTGACAGAGAATAGTCATCCTGTTGCAAAGCGTAGCATTCATTATGGTAGAATCTTCTAATACATATCGACCAAGTCCGATGGTAATATTCCTTCTAATAGTCGGTGGGGGAGACTTGCCTGCTAAAGCTGATTGTACTGATTAGAGTTAGCTAAGCTTCAATACTTGTTCTTCAAAATTATTCAATTTTAGTATTCATTGTTCGACTAGTAACAGGACGTAGGCCAAAGACGAGAGGTCATGGAATGTAAAGGAATCAAAGATGGATTTGAATATTCTCCTTGTGTTAGGGAATTGGACGTTTAAATAAAGGTCATGATACACATATCTTAATAATTTTATTCTAAATGATTTCATATTTGAGATATAAATTTGATATCAAAGACACCAATTAACAAAAATATATGAGAATAATTCATTCAATCAAAAACTTGCTCAAATTTGCACCCCCACCAAAATGATTGAATCAATTACTAAAAACTATAAAAAATACAAAACAGAAAAAATGTTCCAAATAATAAATTAATTAAATCAATTAAGTAGATGATTGAATGAATTAAAAATGGGTATAGGAAATAAAATCGTACCAAAATTTATTTTTTATTTTAAAACAATTGTGTTAATTGAAAAAAAAAAAAACGCTAATAATTTTTTCTGTGTACTTAAATCATGCTAAAAGAAACCTTAAGAAATATAATTTAATAATGTTTTAACTCAAATTTGACAAATTTTATAACAAATTTTATATATTTCTTTTATAAAGAAATTATCTTGGAAAAAATGTGTCAGAACACATGAAAATAACATGTACTTGTGCTACTTTAACGTTACTACCAATGATTTTTGTTTAAAATTGTCACCTCCAGAATAGGTTCACTAAAAGTGTCACCCATTCTATGGAATGGTTCTAGAAATAATTCTTTAATTTATGATTTTTGTTCGAAATTGTCTCATTCAGTACTAGTACTATAGAGCGGTAGGGAATATTTTCGGAACCTGTTTTTCACTTTTCATTATAACGTGCTATTAATTTAAGGGCTATCTTTAAATTCAATTAAAGTTTGTAAAAACTTTTTTTTGCTTTTCTTTAATTTTTGGAAAATTTTTTATACAAGGTTTTTAAACAGTTCTTGGAATTTATTGTACAACCAATAATTTTGTTTCTCAGTAGTAGCTCTCTAAAACATATCATAAAAAGAATTTTGAACCACAATTAGGTTCTACTACATTAGTGTCAAAATTGGTTATGATACCACTAGTTCTGAGGATGTTTTAGAAGAATCTGAAGTAATTCTGATTACACAAGAACTGAAACTAAATATTTTAGAACGCGTTCTAATTTATATCCTGGGTACCAAATATACTTGAAATTTAGTTTTAAAATAATATAATTCAATTTCTTTAAATTATTTTCAAATCGCTTAATATTTTACTTAAAAAATTATGTATTTAAAGAATTTATTAAAGATTTTAACTCAAGAACTAATAATAATTCCATATTCCGCTCGGTCGAATAATAAAATTATTGACTAACTTTTTACTGGAATTTAATTATATTATTTATTAATATAATAAACTTTCTAATCGGCTTAAAAATATTTTTTAAAATATAAAGAAAATCAAATATATCTCTATAAAATATGGAAATAAAATAAATTTAAGTAAATTTTTGTCATTATGTCTATTTAATCAACCGTTGTAGTTATTAATATTATCATTTTGATGATTGGAGCAAAATCAATAAAGAATTAATTAATATAAGCAATTTCATGATTGAAATCGATTATTACTTTTTCCTGTGTAAAGTATGACGGATGACGCCCATTTTTGTTTCCCAGTTGATATTGGGCCTCGATGTGGGTTATGAGAGGTAAATTCAATACCAAACAAATATTGTTCGTCTAGGTTGTCCCCTTTGAGGCCTATTCCGTTTTCAACAGATGGACGGACATATACAGATCGACATAGAAAATATATAGCTACTTTATGTGTTTTTAAATTCCCTAGAGTAAAGAGAACTGGTTCTAAACTACTTAGTTGGCAGGTTCTAAGGCCTAGTGATCCAGTTCCAGATCTTTATATGAGAACAACCTGTCACTGTTAAATGGGGTTGTCATTGGAGGTGGCAAATTAACCCCTTGGGACATGTCGCAGTATAAGTCACAGTACTGGTTCTAGAGGACAGGTTTAGTATCGATTAATATAACAAAAAATTTATAAAAATTCTGGTATATTTTACTTTTTAAATTTGTTTATTTATTTTCTTATTAAATTTATGCTTATTTTTATTTTATAATTTTTCGTTCATCAGGAAAAAGTTTCCAATTAACAAAATTATATGAAAACGAGAGAAGAAGGTATAGTCGGTCAAGACCGACCATATGATACCCTACACCATTGCCCTTGTGTACCAAAATTCGGGAAGAAACTAATTATGGACCTATAATTGTATTAAGTGGAAAATAAAAACATACTATTGCAGAATATTATGTCGATATTAAGATTCAGATGTATTTATGCACTTTTTGGTGATTCCCGAAATTGGGTATTATATGGGAGCTATGGTCGATTATGGACTGGTCTTCATGAAATTTTGCAGGGTCACTTATACTTATATAAATGTTATAT
>MINK01013301.1:0-14131 GCA_001735545.1 Phormia regina
AATTACTTTTATAAAAAATTTCAATTTGTAGAAAAATAGAGACAATTTATTTATTTATTTATTTATTTATTTATTTATTTATTTATTTATGTTCAGGGACTAACACGAATTAATTCTGGCAACACTGTACACGATTCACATTTAGCGTTTAGACTAGTCTATTCATATTTTTCTCTTATATATATGCAAAACATTATGATTTGGTTTTTCATGTTTTTGTTTTTTGCATTAATTTATTTTTGATGACAAGAACGCGAAAAAGAAAAACAAAATGAATTTCTGCAAAAATTACCTCGTGTGAATGTACTTACACATAGTAACAGTGGTTTATAATAAGGGAGAGTTTAAAACAAGAATAAGAATAATTTCTTGATATGATTTTTTAAATCTATTAAAAAATTTTTTAATTTATTTCACTATACTTATACTTTGCATTTATTTGCATAATTCTACTATTCTACAGGACGGTTTATTTCGTTAAATAGAAATTTCGTCACACATAATAATGCAATCAAAACTATTGCAATACAATGTTTATTGTACAATATTAAATTGTCTTACTTTTGGCATATTAAATAGGTATATTGTTAAAGTTTTCGGCTGACAATTATAGCGTTTATACGCACCTATTACTTGCTACTAAAAAATATAGTGACATTATTATTTGTCGGTCTAAAAGGTGATTTAATATTTTATTTTCTAGTTACTAACTAACATAAACTATTCGTTATTTTTTTTTACAATAATTGTGCGTATAAACGTGATGTAGTTGTTGCCATTTATGGTTTAATGATATATAAAAAGTCACTGTTGCTTATACGATCCATCCTTAATAATGTTTATGTTCATTTTCCTTTGTTTATTATTTTTCTAAAACACTTTTTAAACAAACTAAGTTAAATGGAAATTAAATATTAAAACTTATTTTTCCGTTTAAAAAATTCAACATAAAATATAATTTAATCCACACTGATTACCTTGAAAAGAAGGAAATAATAAACCAACACAAATAATTGCAAATATTTTGAAAATTATTTAAAGAAAAGTCCATAGTGTAATATATTATAACAGTATTTTTCCATAAAACCAATATAAGGGTATACACATGCGCAATTAATAGGGTCCTTCAACCACCTTATATGCTAGATATAGTCCCCCAACAATATATCCTATTACCAAAAATTTAACAATTAAAGCGTGGAGATAGATGATTTATAGCTTTCCAATGTTATTTAAAATTTTATAAGAACTTACGAAATTATTTAAACGATGATTTTAAATTTAGAAAAAAATTCTTTAAGACAACATGGCACTTTAAAATAATCATTTAATAGTATTTTAATTTCCATAATTATTTTATTATTTTAAAAATTTTTATTTAATTTGTAATAAAATAACTAAATAAAAATTCACACATATATTATGTGGCTTTTTTTTTTTTGTTGTTTATTTGTCAAAAATTTTGCATTATTGTCAAAAGAAGAACAAAACAAAAAGAAAAATTAAAAAAAAAAAAAAAACATAATATTTTTATTTACCTTCTCTTAAATGAATTTTGTTGTTGTATAAATAAAGAAAAATCCACACAAATACATAAGTAAATCTCAAGACCCCGTTTGTTTGTTTGTTTTTATTATTATTGTTGTTATTATTATTGAAGATGTTTTTGTATAATTTTTGTTGTACTACTAAATGTTTGATTAAATGTTTTACATAAACATACACTTTCACATAAAAAAACCGTTTAGTTTTGTTTATATACTATTTATTGTATATGTTATTTTTGTTATTGTTCTACCTTCACACACTCTGATTTAAACACATGTTTGTATGCTTGTTTGTTTGTTTTGTTTGTATATATTAAAACAAGTAGTACTTCATTGATAGATACCACTTTACATACATATATGTATGTATATAAAGAGTAAGTACATTTACTCTTACTATATATTTTCACATGAGCAGTAGTATATATGTATGTATGTAAGTAAACAATCACACACACATTTCTTTACACCACAAGAGCTTTAATAAACATTGAGCACAAAAAACAAAGAGCATAATTGCATATTAAATTGTTTGGGTATGGGTCTCTATATGAACCGATTTTATATAGACAAATTTTTTTTTATTATACTCAAAATAAAGCAGACAAGTTTTTCAGAAAATTTTATATTTCGCACATCCGATATAGAATTTTATACAAACGTACCCAACGACTGCTCAACACAAAATGAGACGAGTCAAAAGACCCAACAAACACACGATTTTCTACGACTCGTACATACCAATCAAGCTAAAAAACTATAGCATTGGATGATGTTGTTAGCAGTACGTATAAAACTCATAAACACATACACACACTCACTCACACTCGCCCATATAAAAATTCATTCAAACATCCAAACACAATTTACTCAGATACACCATCGCACACATACACTCTCATACCCAAGCACTTCTGAACAATTTTAAAAGCAGTTGTTGAACGTACAATCGTCTGTTTAACTGGCTGACTGTCTGAACGACTGCCTGACTTCTCAAACTGAATACTCTGTGTACAAAGGGAATGAAAAATTTTTATAATATATAAATCCCAATATATCAACCATACATACCAGGCAGACCAAGCCAGACCAACCGAACCAAATTTTCGTAAAAACAATAAAAGCAACCACTCGACAAACGAACGACGTTTGGTCTTTAGTGTGCAAACGACTAAACAACCGAATGTCGTTTGATGTTAGTGACGGTGAGTGAGACTTAACGACCGTCTGAACGTAATGGTGGTGTTTAATGCCCTGCTTACGTACAGCTGGGCATAAATTGACTGTTAAGCGAGCATGCAAACTGTAATGATTACAGCTAAACTTGGGTATTATGAATTTAATACTAATCGACATGGATAAATTGAGAGATTTTTATGATGATTTTAAGAAATTTTTCGCTAAGATATTTTTTGAAATAAAAATTCGTTTGCAGATAAAATATTTATAGTTTCTCAAAAAAAAACTATTTTTTAAACTTTTTGCTTTAATTTAAAAAAAATCAGAAAAAATCGGGTATTTTCTTCATCTAAATTACATTGCTTAGCTGACGAAATTCTTCGTTATATAGAAAAACATTTAAATCAATATCTTGTATAGCACCGAAACTACGCCACTTTAAAGTTTAATAAGTCACGGAAAATTAAATATTTGCGTGAACAAATTAATTATGTTGTTACGATTTTTTCACAATCACAGCAGTACAATGTTTTTGGAATTTTCCGTAAAATGTAAACTAATTGAAAATGTAATCATTAACCCCCAACCCTGATTAAAATTTTACATATTAAAAATTCTTAAATTACCAATTTTTAAAAACTCCTCAATTAATCGCTAATATAGATAAATTAAAAAATAAATAATTCATTATACCCATATTCTACTGTAAAATCATTGAAGTTATCGCAGTTGTAGTATTCGAAATAGAGGGAAGCCAAGTAAAATTGAACTGAGAATGGCGATGTTGATGATAAATGATATTTTGTGAGGGTAAAATATTATACATTCTACTCGTATTCGTATGCTGCCTGGCTATAAGGCTGGGTTTGGCTCTATATATGTATGTTTATAGCATTAAAAATTTGCCTGACATACTTACGGTAAGTGCTGTGTGAGCGAACGAGTGAGTGTGTGGGTATGTGTGTCTGAGTTTTTGAATGTCTGACAGACAGTCTGTTTGTTCGTTTGTTTTTTTGTTTGTTGTTACGTCTGACGTTAAAATAGAGAATGAAAAGGTTTAGCTTATGGGTCGTAGAGACAAACAGTCGTTGGTTGATTTTGTTCGGTTGGCTTTTTGCCTGATGTTGAGTTCAGTTCTACTACTATATATTTTGAATGCCTTTGGGTGTAGATAATCTTGATATTTTTGTCTAAAACCATCTCTTATTGTCTTCACTATGACTACATCGTAGCCATAGTAGTCGATGAAGATGATGATGATGATGTTGTTGACGACGTCGTCGTTGTCGACGATAGCGACCTTTTTTTCATTATAATTATTTTTTCTTTTTTTGCTTTCAAAATATGGAATTTTAGTATACAGAAAATTATGTACTCGTACTATAATAAAAAATATCTCTATACTTTTTGAGAAATTTTTTGTTTTTGTTGAGCCAAACCCTCCAGAAATTATTTTGAATGTGTATACAGAATGTATGTTTTTTTATATATATTTTTTTCATGTTTTTTTTGTGTTTCATTCGTTAAAAATCGTCTATATACCAGGGTTTTAATTTACATTTTCTGAGTAAATAATCTTGTGTGTGTGTATACTCGTACATCTTGTTTTGTGGAAACAAGGAAGCCCTTATTTAAAATATGCAGTTTTTAAAAGTTGGGGTTCTTACTTATATTGTCATGGTATGTTTTTAGCACCCTTCTTATTTTATCGTTAGAATGCTGGAGTTTACTTATACAAACAACCACAAGTCGTCGATCCGAAAACATATAAATATTAGTTTATTATAGGGAAGCTCATATATATACATATACATATACATATACATATACAGAAATAAAATTATATAAAGTATGTTTCGGTGCAAATATCTTTTTAAATATTGAATTGATTTTGATAAAAATTCAGGTTATAAATTCAATAATTATAATTATAAGATGATTGTTTTAACATTTTTTTTACAAAGAAATGTGTTTGGTTCTCTTCAATTCTCCTTTCACAAAAGTCCAATATATCTTCACTGTTCTTTGATCTGGATAATTTAGACCAGGAGTTCTCACAAGGTCTTGTTGCGCGACCCACTTTTGACATTGCGTTGGTAGCTCGACCCACTACAAATTTGACTAGTTTAAAAGTCGAATGAAATGTTATATTAATAATTGTGACATATTTTTTTACGAGATTTAATATTAAAAAAATACAAAAAGTAGGACATTTACTTTTAGAAGTTCAGAGCCAACAAGCGGAGACAAATTTCTATATTTCAACTAAAATGTTTTTAAATCTGATGATTCAGAATAAATATTTATGACATGAGTTATTTTCTAACTCGTTTTGAAATAAATCTATTATTTTTTCAACATGCGTATTCAGTGTTGTCAACTCAGTTTTTACATTTCAACACGGAAGAATATTGAATCAGTGTTCGGTGATTTTTTCAGTGCCTTTTAAAAGTTTTCAATAACAAAATACTTAAAAATTTTAATAATACCTGGATAATTTTTATTTTCGAAAACTATTTATATATTATGGGTAAATGTTCATACAATTTTAATTTATAGAACTAATGCAATTCAATACTAAAAATATAGCAAAGAAGATATGTCAGTGATTTTGTTATAAAAATTATGCATTTTAAATGCAGTTTCAGTGCTTCTATAAAATTGAAAGTTGACAACACTGTTTGTATTAAAATAATTTTTGAATTAGAAAATCGTTTAAGCAAAAATTTATTTTTATAATCCGCAAAATTTCCCTGCGAATTAAAAGTTTAAAAGTATTTCAGCTCTGAGAAGTCTCACCATTCTATGAAGTTTTCACGTGCTACATGATGTTATTCTCTGGTCAAAACTCTATAAAGCTCTTTGCAAAATAAATTTCAAAAAGTTGAATCAAATGTGAAAAATTTATAGTTTCATTCAAATATAGTAAACTATTTATATTTTTACTTAAAGTTTTATTTATACTAGGGTTTTGTAGTTTGAATAAAATGTTGACCTTTCGATTTTTCCTCTTTTTTTAAATTTTTAAATAGTTGATTTTTCGACATTTTGAATTTTGGAATAGTCGACTTTTTCTAACAATTTTTCCGACTATTATCGACTTTCCATTTTTTTGCGACTATTATCGACATTTTCCGATTTTTTCCAACACTTTTCGACTTATTCCAACCATTTTGAACTTTTCGAATTTTTCCGACTATTTTCGACTTTTCAATTTTTTCCGGCAACAAGAAAATCGATTTTTCGACCATTTTAAAACCAAATAATCGATTTTAACTTTTTGACTTGTTTCAACAAAAAGTCGATAGTAAAATTATTCGAAAGTCCATTTGATAAACCCAACTTTATCTATACTTTAAAGATCTTTTGAATAAAGATATCATTCCATTTTTAAATAATCCTATGCTTTAATTTTCAATTTTTATTTAGACATTTACGTTATATTTACATTAAAAAATGTTGTATTCAAAAATATTTCTTAGGATCTCTTCACGACCCCCCCCCCCATGAATGTTCTCACGGACCCCTTGTGGGTCGCGGACCCTCATTTGAGAACCGTTGATTTAGACAATTTACCTCTCTTGATACAAAAACTATGTAATTCATTTGGTATCAGTCCAGAGCATTCTTAGGTAGTAAGGAAAAATCTATTTTTGCAAACATTTTCTGTTTTTTTTTTTTATTTCGGTATTTATAGAGCCAGTTGTAACAAATAACTTGTTTCTTTTGCCTTTGTTGCATTAATCATGTCAAGCCGGGAATTATTTAGATAATTTCAACAGCTTTTCGGTACTAAACTTATCTTAATATATCCTCGATCATCATCAACATACAAATTTTGAACAAAGGTACAAAAAATCTACCACTAAATTCGTTTAGTCGTACATTTTACAACATGAAATTTTTTTGTATGAAATTTTATTTTAATATCTGTGTTATTTTCTTGGCTTCTAAATTTTTTCGCAGCATTCCAGTTTTGAACATTTTGGACTTTATATGTTTTCCACTCCGCATTATTATTAGCTTTAGTACTGTGTTAACTGGGATACTTTTCAACAAGATGTTTTTGAAATTTTTTTCAATGTAATTTGAGTGGACCTTTTTTCTCCCCGAACCTTGTTTCATATCAATAGTCGAAATCTTCTGATACTAGTTAATGACATTGGAAACAGTATGGTAACAGACATATAAAATTCCTTGGATGACATTAAAAATAATAACTGATATATTTTTTAAAGATAACTGGATCAAAAAAATAATAATAATAATAATGCTTCGAAAAAAAAAACATAAGACAAAACGTGTGTTAAGATTTTTTCGATCGCACTCCTTAATTGCTTCTTTATAATCATGTCCTTGAATATAATATCCCTTTTGACCTTAACTTAAATTGACCTTAACAGACGGCAGACGGACAGCTTAAAGAGGAACAGTATTGGCGGTGAACAGTATTTGGCTAAAATATTTGGTTTTGCATATAAAAAAATCTCTTGATAAACAAAAATTTTATTGACTAAAAACTAATGACAATTGTATAAAAGATCCAAACTTGGGGTACCTTTTCCATGAGCATAGCATAGTTTCCAAATTACATCTTAAAATCATTGTGACCCAATAAAATATTAATTTGCAAAAATTTTATAACTCTACAGCCCATTTCCAGTATCCAAGTTTATATCCACCCTCGAACTATCTGTACATAATCTCTTAAAAAAAGCATATTGCGTTATTTAAGAGATATAAGGAGAAAAGTATAAAATGAAGCTAAAAAGGATAACATGTGTTGCTAGTATTTAGCCCATAATTTTGTTGTTTATTAATTGATTTTTCATAATGAAATAGTTCCCAAATGAAAATAATTCAGATTGAAATTTTATTGGAAGTTATTTCATTAATTTTCAAATATTCGGATAATTAGTTCGACTGTGTGATATTAAAGGCAGGCTAGAGAGTCTTAGTAACTTGAGTTCTTTTTAGCTTCTCACACTGAACCAAAAAGGTACATAAATACAATGAAAAGTTTAATTGTTTCAATGAATTTTTGCACTAATTTTGATCCTATGAACAGGTTCATTAAAACAATTTATAGCCATACATAAGATTAAAATTCAATGTATAAGTTCGTTGATAAAATTTTAAATTAATGAACGCCTTCATTAAATAAAATAAATAATTCCAGTGAACAGTTCATTAATTTCAATGATCTCTCAATAATTGTTCTGTATTATTGGTCTGTTTTTATTTAATTTTTTATTAAATGATTAAAAACACTCTAGTAGGCATACAAAAAAATCTAGTTAGTAATTCATTAACATTAACTTAAGACTTATTGATAGTATAAAGAAAATTCACAAATCATATGAAAAACATGACAAACTCCTAAACGTTTGTCTAGGTGGACAAAGAAAGTTTTTTGAAAACACTTAATTTATCACCTAAGAGACATTTAAAATCTGTTGTACCTGCGCTAATAGATAACAAATTTTACCTTAGTAGCAATAATATTCTATTTCTGACCTCATTTGCGTTTTAAAGTAAAGAAACCTGAATGTCAAATTTGTTAATCCAGTCAAGCGAATAATAATATACCAAATATTCATCGAAGTATTTATGATATATTTCTTACTGTTTTTAACGTGGGCAAAAGAATATTTAAAATACATTATTAACAGATCTTTTTTGTTTTCGAACTTGCTAATCCATTAGCAGGTAATAATTTTATATATATTTTTTCCGACCTTCAAATAACATTGCTGCTGCCAATATAAGTAGACGACATTTTTAATGATCTAAAAAATTAGTTTTCTATTAGATTTACCTTAAAATTTAGTTTTTTTTAATACTGCGAATTGAAAAGAAATAAGTGTTTATCGATCTATCTCCGTATCTGTATAGTTGGTCTTCGTATTACTTGTTATATTTTGTGTTAAGCTTCGTGTTTTTTCGTGTGAAGAGAAAACAAAACAAAAAATATTTATTATAAAAAATCGCTTCAAATCGGAATATTTAAATACTAAAATCTAAATACACATTCAAAAATTTACTTGTTTAAAATAAAGAATTTCTAAAATCTATTCGATAAATAAAATTAGATTACTTTCGTAATATATTACCAATATATACATATGTATGTATATTAAATATGAATGGATGTCATGTCTCTCTGCCCATTATTTTCTAAAGGTATTTCGGCAAACAGCTGCATTTGATTCCAATCATGTTGTTGTTTTCTCTACCTATCTATTATACTTTAATATTAAATGGGTTTGGGTATTATATACGAAAATGGTTGCTATTAACATTTATAATTTTGTTATGGGGTCTGAGTGTATATAAAAATTTTCTCTTTTTTACTCGACCATAGAAAAATACACAAATAACCATTAAATATTATAATCAACAGAGATACAGACCAACCAACCAACTAACCGGACGAACAACCGACATAACAACTAATAGACGAAATATTTAAAAAATCGTTGCACGTCTAAACGAAGAATATCACGATTTTTTCCTATACATATGTTTGTAGTTGCTGTTGTTGTTGTTTTCATTTCAGATACACAAAAAGAAAATTTAGAGAAAAAGCAACAACAACAAAAACGATAATACAAAAATCATTCAAATTCAAATTACCTCTAGGCAAAAAAAAAAAATCAATGATTAGCGGATATATTCTCATATAAGTACAATAATTGTGATGATGACGCTAAAAACCTCATTCCCTAAAACTTTTCTTAAGTATTTGTGTAGATATGAGATATGAGTAAGAGAGTGAGTGCGGGTATAAATGATTTTCCCTGCCGTAAGCAATATTTTAGCTGGAATGCAGGGGCCTATAATTATATTTGCCATTTATTTCTGACTTTTTATTGATTTGACCTTAAAACGTTAAAAAAGCATATTGCATACGAGTAATAAGTACTATTTGTTTGTTTTATATTAAATATTACAAAATATCTATTGTAGTATCTGAATAAGTGATACATTTTTCAAGATTGACAAACGATAAAATATTAATATTTAAGAGGAAATTGTTAAAAGTTTTTTTTTTGTATCTCGATATATTAAATTATGTATATATAAGTACCCTAGCATGTATAATAGTGTGCACTTATGTATAGTATCAATATATAAATATTTATTTAAAAGATAATAAATAAATTATGAAAAATTATCTTAAAGATTATTTATAATATATATTTATGAATAGTTTTCATCATGGGGTCATAAGTTTCAAGATTTTTATTTATATAGATATTTGCATAAAGCTCAGTTAAATATATACATATACATATTTGTATTTAATGCAATTTCAGAATCTCCATAAACATTTATTCAGGCGGATCCACGGGGTGGGAAAAAAGAAAATTTCCTTCCCCAAAATGAAAATTTTTAATGAAGAATGTGTACTAAATCAAGAAATTCGAGGAAATTGTTGTTAAAATCATACTATTTTCCTCCCCCAAAAGTTTTGGATAGATCCGCGCCTGCAATTACTACTACAAACGGTTATATAAGATATTGTTATAACTATTAGTATAAAAAGAAAAAAAACTATGGATTATGCTATAGTCAATACTAGAGTCAAGATTAAAGTTTATGCCATAGTTATGACTACAGTTCATATATAGTAAAGATTACAGTTTATACTATAGTCAAGACTATAATTTATATTATAAGTAAGACTATAGTTTATGCTAAAGTCAATACTATAGTTTATACTATAGTGAAGACTATAGCTTATATTATAAGCAAGACTAGTTTATGCTATAGTCAATACTATAGTTTATATTATAGTCAGGAATGTAGTTTATAATATAGTCAGGGCTACAGTTTACACTATAGTTTATTTTATAGGTAAGACTTTAGTTTATACTATAGGTAAGACTACAGTTTATACTATAATCAAGGCTATATTTTATACTGTAGTCAAGGCTATATTTTATACTATAGTCAAGACTATAGTCTATACTATATTCTAGACTATAGTTTATATTATAGCCAGGACTATAGTTTATACTATAGATAAGACTATATTTTATACTGCAGGTAAGACTATAGTTTATACTAGAGTGAAGACCATAGTCAAGAATATAGTTTATATCATAGTCAAAACTATAGTTTATATTATAGTCAATAGTTAAGACTATACTTTATACTATAGTTAAGACTATACTTTATACTATAGTCAATTCTATAGTTTATACTATAGTCAATTCTATAGTTTATACTATAACAGGCGTGGATCCACGTGGAGGGAAAAAGGGAAATTTCCCTCAACAAAATGAAAAATCTTAATGGAAAATGTGTACAAAATCATAAAATTTAAGGAAATAATTGTGAAAGTCATTTTATTTTCCTCCCCCAAAAGCTTGAGCTAGATCCGCGCCTGTAGTTTATAATATAGTCAAGATTATAGCTTATACAATAGTCAAGATAATAGTTTATTCTATAGTCAAGAGTATAGTTTATATTATAGTCAGGACAAGATTAGTCAATTATAATTTGTTCTATAGTTTTTCTATATTTTAGTCTATAGTCGAGTACTATAGCTTAGGATGTATATACACCATAGAATAACCTAAAAATTAAAATTATTTATTTATTATGACATTTTACAATAATGGTATAAGTACATAGTTGTTCTTTTATTATGGAATTATTATCAAATGGACTATAGCCAATAGTTAGGACTATATTTTTGACTGTAGTTTACCCTATAGTGTTGAAAATATAGCATAGTCTATGGATTATAGTCTTGATTATAGTTTAGTCTATAGTCCAGACTTTAGACTAAAGTATATTTTCAACACTATAGGCTAAACTATAGAATAGTTAGGACTATAAATAAACTGTAGTTTAGTCTATAGTACTGAATATAATGAAAAGTCTGGACTATAGTTTAGTCTTGATTATAGTTTAGTCTATGGTATAGCCCATAGTCAGGAATCCTGACTCAGGATTACAGTTAAGCCTATAGAAATATCACAATAAAGTTTAAAATTACTTTTCATTAAAAATTACACAACATATGTTCTTTGTATTTTCCACAATTTTCGTTGGCGGGCAAAAACTAATTCGTTCCAATAATAACTGAGATATAGGACAAAACGCATTATATCTTCTTGAAGGTATTTTATTCCTTTAAAAAATATTGGAAATCATAATAGTCTGTTTGGCAAAACAAAAATCCTCCCACTGAAGACAAACTGTTTTATTTTGCTGTTAGAAAAACTGAGTGACATCTTTTTTTTGCCAACTAGTAATATTTTTATTAAAGGAATTAATTAATTTCTAAATATCATTTTGATTACAATGACTGCCTCTTTTCAAATGAAAAACTATACATGTTTAGTTAAACTAAAATATTTATTTTCAATAGCACTTATTAGAAAACAACCATACATTAAAAATCTGCCCGTACTGACCTTAGTAATTTCACCACACTGAGACCGCTTAAATAATACACATTCAAATTTAATTGTAAATAAACATATGTTAAGTACAACCGGTTCATAAAGGTCATTTTTCAAACAAAAAAATAATAATTTTTGTTTTGCTGAATTATGAATGAGCTCACGAATTTCACAACACAAAGATAATCTGAATCTTAAACCTCTTAACCGCAAAATATAGACGTCATATCAAATCTGAAAATTAATTGAAGTGGTGTGTGTTGTATCTGAGGTTTTTCGAAAATTTTGTTTTGTAATTTAAAGTACAAAAAATACGATAATAATAATAATAATAATAATAATTATTATTATTATTATTATTATTATTATTATTATAACAATAAATTAAAAGTGATACATCTCTATAATTGAATCCCATTATAAGGACTGCGCACGAAAAAATTAGTGCATGTAAATTTTTATTTTTTAAAAATGGTAAACAAAAATATAAAATTTTTGCTAATTTATTTAAAAAATTTGGAAATTTGAAAAATATTAAATCCAAGTGAACTTGTGCTGCGACGAATTAAGTAAGTTGCAATCATTTTCAAAAATCAGAAATCTGAACTTCCTGGTATTTTTTAAGAAATAATTCGAATGAGTGAAATTTGGTTTTGCTTAATATAAAAAAATCATAATTATAAATCTTCATTTATGCATAAGTTTATGCACAGAAAAATGTCACCAATTAACAAAAATATATCAAAATAATTCATTCAATCAAAAACTTGCTCAAATTTGCACCACTCACCAGAATGATTATATCAATTACTATTTTATTTTTTCTTGTACATATTTTTTACATTTGGATAACAATTTAAACAATTGTGTTGATTGGAAAAAAGACGGTAATATTTTTTTTCTGCGTAAATGTAATATTTTTCTAATAAGTGATAATTGTAAAGATCTTTCTTTTAACTCACACTCTTGAAATTTTTTAGTACGTAACTTAAGTTCAAGCTTAAATAACACTGGTCGACAAAAATTTTTTTTCGAGCTCCTTCAAAAAAAAAAAAAGCTATAGTCGAACCTGCTTTCAGTTTTTTTTCCATTAGGTCGGGCTTTTTTTGGCCATGTCTAATATTGTGCCCTAAATATACCGATTACTCGAGTATATTTCACTATCACTTGAGAACGGTATGTGCGATTTATATAAATGATATACCAATATATGCGGAATAAAATTAGCTTTAAATCGCTTTAGAATAAATTTCGAAAAAAGTGTCAAAAATAAAATTTTTTCCTGCAAAATTCAAGATTTCTTTATTTTATTAAAACTTTTTTTAAGTGAAAACATCAAAAATATTTAAGTTTATCAGCTTTATCTCAAAGCATCCGAAACTACGAGTAATATTATAAAAAATGATGTACAAATCTTAATTGGATTCATAGTTAAGTTTGGATACCTATGTATACCTATAGCAAAGTGAAAATACATTAGAGCGCAAATTTTTTTTTCATCTTAAATAAAAAAAATACCCCATTCCGTTGAGATAACTTTACGAATTTTGGCACATAGCTGGTTTTTGTGATTGTGATAACAAATTAAGAAGACTTGAATATCTAGATATTTTTTATTCCGAAAAACAAAGCCTGAAAAACTTCAGAAATCGTAACAATTTTGGTACAGGGAAATTTTTCTGAACATTTTGAAATTTTTTGAGCTCAAATTTAAAGCCATTTACCTTTATAATACACCCACATCATAAAAGTAGTTTTTTAGAAAGCAGATTTAAAGATATCACCGAAATGAGCATTGATGCGTTTTCGCAACACTAGCGTTTTAGGCGATCCGTATGTCTTTAATACCACATTTTAGACAGCCCATGTATAAAAAATTCGATTTTTTTTCTAATTTTTAAGACAACATATTAATCCCAGCAAAAACTTTTTGGTTTTCGGTAATGACAACTATTTATTAAAGTACTTTCCTAGAAAGTAGGCATC
>MINK01013303.1:0-11077 GCA_001735545.1 Phormia regina
CTTTGCTTCTGTTGGTATCTTTTAGTTACAAATTTGTTTTTTTTTTTTTTTTTTTTGGTTATTCTTTGTTGTAGTCGTTGGTCATTGTTTATGTCTTTTTGACCGCCTTGGGCGTTTAAATATCACTGAATTCCAAAATCAAGTAGTACAATGTGCATTTGTATATTATTTTTTATTTTTGGGAAACTTTTTCGTATGCAGCAATTTCATTTTGGGTTGCAATTTCTTTAGTAACTGCCACTAAAGCTGTTGTTGTTGTTGATTATATGTTGGGCGATTAGCAAGGATAAGTCATAATTATTTTGTTTTAATACAGGTGTAATTTAAAGAAAAAATAAGAAGAAAAGAAATGGAAATTCTCAACATTTTTGTACAAATATTTCAGGGGGCGGTTGTGAGTTTAAAGAATTTTTGTATGGAAATGGATTACTAAAGAATTTGTTGGTATTTTAATTAAAAGGCAAAATGTATAATTGAACTTTAGTTATTTGTAAGGCTATATATTTTATATATGAAAAGCTGTTTAATTTCTAATTTTGTATTTAAATAGATCTATAAATGAACACATAAATATTTTTAATTTACAATAACCATTATCAGATTTTCTTAAGATTTTGGCTTGAAAAAAAAAAAAAACATAAATTATTCGCTTAGGTACTGCCCTCTAAAGATATAAAAAATATATATGTATATATATAACCAACCACCAGCGCTAACAATAAATTACATACAGATCTTTTAGCACAATGACAATTTTTCCACAGTTTATATGTTTCAAAAACTTTTAAAGTTTTTGTCGTTGGCAAAATTTGTTACAATATTTCAAATTTTATAACTTGCATGGATTAAACAAATTTTCCAAATCATAACAAGCTACAACAAAGCAAATACAGCCATGCAACACTTTTTTTTACAATTTAGCTGCCACACAACAAAATATAGAGACAACAAGATCTTGGGATAAACCATAATAAAAAAAGGAGATAGAAAAAGAAAAATAAAAAAATAATAAAAGATTCTTTCTTAAGTTTTAGAAGGTTTTTAAAGTAATTGTCCCAAAACACAAACAAAATAAAAAAATAGATAAAAAAAAGCTTAAGAACAGACAATACCACAAAATTTATTAACAACCACCTCGTTGTTGTACATTGCTACTAACACATTTACATACATATATATGGACATATTACCCACACACACACACACACTTACACTCTGTAGTTAGTTAGGAATCACTATATTTTACTATAGAATTTGTATGACAAAAAAATAAAAATTATAAAATAAAAGAATAGAAAGAAAAACCTTTAGTTTGACTTTAGGGCATGAATATGCATATAAGAGTCCATATTTTAAACAACAAAAACGAAATAGAAAAAAAAAATAAATAAATAAAAAACAACGACAAAAACAATAACAAAACGCACACAAATAACCAGGAAACCAACAACAAATAAAACAAAAACTTAGAAAAATATTTCTATGATTTTTTTTATTTTTTTATTTTGAAATAGAGATGCCATATCTTTTTATATTTGTATATTTTTCTCCTTTTTATATTTTGAATTAAAAAATACAAAAATATTTCTTTAACATTGAAATCTTTTAAACTTTAAAATTCTTATAAAAAAACATTCAAATTACTTTGTATGTTATTTGCTCGTTTGTTTGTTTATTTTTTTTTGTCTGTGTTAGAATGGCTACAAAACACTCTCTCATATATACTTTTTACATGTATATGTAAAATTGTTTGTGTGTGTGTATATATATGTTAATTTTATAAACTTGGAAATGTGATGAAGACAATAATTTAAACATTGTTACATTAATGAAAGCTTTGCTCTTCATTTATAGTTTCAATACCCTTTCAAAAAAATAAAGAACACTTCTTTAAATATTCACTTACACATGTATACATTTACAGTGCTGGTTATAATAATAAGATACAGAATTATTTTAATTAAAGTCAATTTTTTTTTAAACAAAATATTTTTGAATTATATCAGATTTTTAATGAAAAATTAATGTTCATTGTATTAATAATAAATTCCAAATCCAATCTCTACTCATCACAGTCCTTAGAATCAAATTTTCAATCACTAGGTATAACGAATTTGTGAGTTTGCACTTAAAAAAAAATTAAAATAGTAGACTTGGGTCGTCATTTTGACAGAATATTGTTGTAAATTTTTAGTGAGAGTGAGAAAAAAAAAAAAAAGATTACTATAGTGTCTAAGTGTCCCAGCAAATAATGTACTCTAAATAATAATATAATTTAAAAATAAGTATTAAATATGATAAAACTGGTTTATTTTCTTAATATTAAATTTTCCGTGGTACACTTGAGTAACCCGTACGTTGATAGTCCGCTCATACAAAGGGTATTAATGAAAACTTGAAAGTTCTATATCAGCGCATATTGGCGTAAAATGTATCAAAAGTGGCTCTTAATTGATTATTGAAAATTAATCAAATAAAAGAAGAAAATATTATGCACACAGAAAAATATACAGTATATTTTTCAATTAATACATTTGCAAGTAAATGTAATAAATATATTTAAGTAAATATGAAATAAATTAATCCTTTTTTCCCGATTTCAAAGATTTTTAAGAACTTTTGAAGAAAGCTCGAAATATTTTGTAAGACACATAATACAATTTTGTTTTTTTATTACAATTTCTTTTGAACAGGACTCTCTACAATTTCAAAGTATTTTTTTTATTTTTTTATTGATAACAACCAATATAAATTACCTCATAGATTTGTTGTTATATATTTTAAGTTATAGAGCTATACAAAATATATAAATTTTTAATATAAACTACAATATACTGTATTTGAATTTATATTTGTGTCTTCCTTAGAATACATAAAAATTAAATTAAATGTTTGCTGGGTTATTCCTATATGTGTATGGTGAAGTGAATGGACTGTTGTCTATCATTGTATTGTGTTTGTTTGTATGTGTTAACGCAAAAGTTTGCGTAATGAAATTTGCATAATTTTACTGTGAATTTTATACAACTATACAAACACACACACACAAACACATACACATTCAAATGTACTTATAAAAACATAGAGACTTGTATACAAACAAAATCGGAAACGAGAGAAACAAAAGTTACAAGGAATGGACATTCAAACATAAGAATATTTGCAAAATGTGTGTAAATTTTTTGCAAAAAATTAAATTTTTTTACAATGTTTCTATTTTTTTATTTTTGTACAGGACCTTACAGACAAGTTTACTTTGTGTGTTGAACAAATATGTTTTGTTGTTTTACAATAATATTTGTATACACATACTAGCATATAGAACAACAAACACATACATATGTATATAAACATACTAATATTTAGTCATAAATAAAATTGCATTTTGTAGGGTTAAAAATTTTTACAACACAAATTCTTTATACTTTTACTTTCTACTGTTTTTTCCCCCCTTTTAAACTCTCTGTTATTTTCTTTGATTAAAGTAATTAATTTTATTCACAAAAATCATACAATTTCTTTAATGTTTACTGATTCATTATTGTAAGTTAGTGAGTGAGTGAGTGAGTGTATTTAAAAGTAAATTTATATTGCGTGTTCAAGTTCAATTGTACCATTAGTTTTAACCTAAACAAGGACATTATATTTGCTACCAAAAAAATATTTATTACCAAAAAAGAAAAATAAAAGATCTTATTCCCTGCAAATAAGCCAACGAACTAAAGGAGCCCCTGAAAAAGTAACATGAAACTTTTTTAAACAACAATTTTATTTTCCACTACAACTCTATTATTATAGTCATTAAATCGAGTTATTAGGGCCATCAACTCAACTGAAATCAGGACGAACTATAAAATTCAAATGGATATGTAATGTCAACCCCTTTTATTCAATTCCTTTCATACTTCTTTTTTCTTTATTTTTTCTTTTCAATTTGCGTATGAAAATATTTCTTTATGCGTGTGTTTTATTATTATTTTCCTTTTTTTGTTTTGTTTGGTGGGGTTTGAAGTTTGTGCCCGCTAGACATTTGTTTTCATTTTATTGCCGGAATACATTTGAAATCAGCTAAAAAAACATTCCTTTGCCTCTAATTCAATTGAGTTTTTTTTAGTGCTTCTTTTTAGCTTATTGACTTAAATTGTTGTTTGTCACATTTTCTTGTATTTTTATTGGTATTTGTTTGTAGTTATGTGTTTTTGGGTGAGAGAAAAACTTTTAATATATATATTTTTTTTTTATATTTTCTACGAAGGAGTCATTAAAAACCTTAAAAAACTAGTTTAGTGGTTTATTGGTTAATAGAAGTCACATTAAAGTTTATGACGGTGGTTGATATTTTTCGAAAAGATTTCAAATGTCATTGTAAAGATTTTTGTAATTTTTAAAGTATTATTTGTTTAACGAATATGGTGAAGGGTTTTATTTTTTTTTTAAACTAATAATTTTTCTTTACTAATTTTGAAAAATAGTACCTTTTTTTAGAATTTTATATATTGAGTTGTGAACAAAGAGATACATACATTTATTCATCGATTTTAAATGTAAAACGTTTTACTCTATGGTAAAATCACAATTAAATAAAATATTTAAATTTTGTATGAAATGTATAAAAAAGTAAAAATTACAATTCTTGTTTTCTGGAATATACAAATTTAATAAATTTGATCCTCAATGAGAAGTTGTAAAAAATATGTTAAAAAAAAAAACAATTGTTAATAATATTTAAAGGTCAAAATGTTTATTATTGAATGTAGTTTCTTTTGAGATAATTTTCTTGTGGGACCAACATAAATGTTGGGCTTTCATAGTTCCTTACAAGTCCAATCTTTCAGAAAATTGTAAAAAATATTAAACTTTTTTAACTCAATTTTTTAAAATGTTAATATATTACGTTTTTATTTCCTTAAGCCTATTTCTCACTATATTACTCGGTATTAATATCAGAGTTTCATTTTCTATAATACATATCAGAAAATGTATTACGGAAAGTATTATTAAATGTCATATTTTTTTTTATTAAAATATTTTTCTTTATTAAAATATTTTTTAAAAAATAAAAAGGAAAAATTAAACTAAACTGAATACAAATCAAACTACAAATAAAAAGATGAACGGAAATTTGTTTCAAGAGATACAATAACTTTCAAGATTTAAATACACAAGGTATTGAAGGTATTTATACTATAATACATTTGAATATATTTTTGGTATTAAAACAAAGTATTATAGTGTAGAACCCCCTTTACAAGGACAACAAATTTTAAAATTTATTTTAAAATATTAACATTAAAAGTTTGTTTTGTAGTTATCGAGTTGCTATAATTAAAGATTTTATATTTTTGGGATAGTCTGGTGAGCATTCGTCACTTTTTTGCATAAAGTGCTAATGGTTTACGATTTCAATAAAATTTCGTCAGAAATAAAACCTTCATATGTTGAATTATATTTAAGCCATTTTGATCCTGTCAATCTTCATGTTAAATTAATTTTTATAATGAATTTTTGAAGTGACCAAAAACGTCTAAACAACCCCATTCCACAGTTTTTGATTTTATAAAAACAATACAAAATTAATATGTTTCCTTGAATTTTGTGTGAAATAAGTAAAACTTCAATTAACCCAAAATCTATACATGCAAGTGAATTTGACTTCTGAATTTTATTTGAATTTGAACTGGGGAGTCTTTATGTGCAGTGATATGTCTACATGTAGTTACAACTTCGTATCTAATTACAACGTTCCTATAGGATAAATTAAATCGCCCTACCAACAATTTGACGAAAGTACCCCAGGAGGAGTGTTACGTATAAGTGATAATTTTTTTCACTCTTTAAAGGAATTTATTAAAACATATATTTTAAATTCTTGTACTTAACTATTAGATCTATAACATAGCAATTCCAAAAAATATTAAAATTATCACAGAAAATATCCGCAAAAAAGTATTAAGAAGAGTGTTGAAAAAAAAAAGTTAAATATTCGATAGATGAAAGTTCTGTGATAGAGAAAAAGGAAATAAATTATTCAAACAAAAAATTTGACTTCGTTTTTAAGATAATTGGCCAAAGTGATGCTACCCCTTCTAACCTATATTAGTCCGGGTTCACACACAGCAACTTTTCTTGTCGCAATTCTGAGTTTCTAGGAAAGGACTACTGTGCATCATATGATGGAAACATTATTGTATTTTTAAGATCTATAAATAGGATAAACAGTTTTCAAAAGAAAAGTGGGAAGAAGTCAAAAATATCGAATATGGATGAAGGTCGACTTTTCGAATGACAAAAAATCGAAAATAAATGGAATATTTGTTTCAACTATGGATTCCCACTAAGCATTACTACTTAGTGTTGCCCTCCCCTACAAAAATTACAATGCTAGGGAAATGATAAACTTTTCTAGCACTTTTCAAATTAAAAAAATTTCTGGAGAGTTTTCCATTATCCGGGTTTTCATCTGACTTAATTAATCTGCTCTATTTTGATAAACATCTTGAATAAAATTATTATTAATTTTATTCAAGATCATAGCTTCATGAATTTCTTATACATTATTAACCTCTAAGTTTACTTGTCTACACAATTTCCTACCACGTTTATCAACTGTTATTGCAAATAAATTATATAAATCAAATTTAAAGTTTGCATGTTTCTTTATAAAAGGAAAACCCTTTTTAATTGAAATTTTTTTTCAGAAAACTAAACCTGAGAATAAATTCAAGGTTAATTAAAACAAATGTTAAATCCTTGACATTAAATATTGGATTTAGTCATTGTGTATGTATGTGTGTGCAATAATATTTCTCAGTGATGAAAATCATAGTAAATTAATATTATTTTATTTATTAACAATAAATACCTTTACTGTTTACTAGTATTATTGTATTAATAAAAAATAATAAAAAATAAATTTCCACCTAAATTCATAGTATTTTTTATTTTAACTTTTTTCCTATTACTTTTGTTTGGCAATAATTATTGTTGTTAGTTTGATTTTTTTCTTATTGTTGCACGTTATTGTTGCACGAATGTTTAAAACATATACAAACATATGTATTTGTATGAGTTTGTGTGTGTGTGTGTGAGTCAGTATATCAATTAACATCAAAAAACGCCAACAATAACTAACAAATAAAATTTACATTAAAGTTGTTGTATACGATTTAAATGGCAGCAACAAAAACAATGTATGATTTATGTTATTGCATGCATATATGTAGAATTTTATATGTATGGGGGAATATCTGTGTGTAGGTGAGTATATTTTATTTTACCTTTAATTTTATTATTTAATGGTTGCCTGACAAAAATCAGTTGTATAGTGAAAAAGTAGGAAAAACATGTAAAGTTGGGTGGAGGCTGGTCAATAATACAATATTAATGACAGCACAAAGATACAAACAACAAAATGGAATCTATTTTTGTTTTTCGTAGGTATGTGTATGTATGAAATTGTTTTTTCTTTTGCATTGTAGTTGGAGTTGTTAGTATTTGGAGAACATATTATTTTCACTCCCCAATTAGTTGAAATGCCAAGTATGGCGTTGATTTGTTATGAAATTATATGTGTATGTGTGTGTGTATTAAGAGTAAAAAATATAATAAACAAACAATCACACAAACACATGTATTCATATATATTTAATATACAAACAAACAAAAATTAACAATCGAGCGGCAGTTAGAGGGGTCCTTTGAAATTTCGAACTCATTTTTAATGCGTATGCCAGTCAGACAGGGTTGCCTCAGCAACAGGAATTAACGCAGGCGCATGTATGTATACACACAGACAAACAAACAAATACTTTTTTTACTTTATACAAAAACATTGCTGAACACAAATATTAAAAAAAAAACAACAACGACAATGTCTTCCGCGTGTAAACAATGTTATATGTTATATTATGTTAGTATGTAAGAATGTGTATATGTGTGAGAGTTTCATAATAACAAAAACAAATATTATTTGCTAAGAAACAGGAAAAGTTAATGAAAAATATAAGTAAAAAATTTTTAATAATCAGTTGAAGATAATTATAGTTGAAAATAGTGATTGAGTTTGAGTGTATGGGTGAATTTTATATTAAGGAATTGTATTGGAGAATTGTGTGTCTGTTTCAATGCAAGGTATTTCATTTAAAAATTTTAAAATAATTTGGAATGTAGTTAAAAATGTCTTGAGGTTTTTGCTGAAGGATTAATGGTAGATACAGTAGATTCGCGTAAACATGAACTAATTTTAAAGAAGGATGTTTACGTTTTTCGAGACTGTTCACGTTTTCGATTGGTAAACATAAATATATAATTTTGTGTTTTAACGAACAAAACTAGGCATTATATGCTTCTAGGATTATAAATTAAAATATTTTATTCTTATTTGGGATTTCCCAATTTATAGACACCAAAATTAAAAAAATAAAAAGATATTCACGTTTTTGAGCATCATGAAAAAAAAAAATTGTTCACACTTCTGAGCCTTTCACGCTCTTGAGCGTTTACGTTTTTGCGAATGCACTGTATTTAGGTTTTTGAGGAATATATGAATTTTTAAATCCGTTTTAATGGAGGCGATTAAAAAATAATAAATTTCTAAAATTTAAATAATCACGAAATTAAATTTAATACAGTATTTAAATTAATTTATTTAAAATTAGAAACATAAAGTTTTTATATTCAAATTATATAGATATATATTATTTTAAAAGTAAAAAATTATCAAATATCAAATGTAGTGATTATAGGTGAACCATTTAGAATACTTTATTAGAGGCATCCGTTACCATACTTGTGATACATTTATGTATCACACCGGAAAAATGTTTCCTTATATATTTCAATTAATAAATTGTTTCCTTTTACATCGATATTTAATTAATTCAAGCAAAAATAAAATAATTGAAATAGTAAATAAAAATTTAATTAGTCCTTTTTTATTTCAATTTATAATTCATTCAATATTAATTGTTTTGGTAAATTTTTTATTTGGAAAAATTGTCTGCATTTAATTTAAAAATGTTCAAAATTATATGATTGAAATTTTCTTAATTGCTAATTTTTTTCTGTTCAATTAATATATCACTTTAAAAAAAAGTACGTATGCTTAATAATATAACTCATACGACATTAGGTGCTACAATATTTATTTATCGTAGCGTATGATTAATATTAATATGATATTATACATTAAATTTTAACAAACCAATTTTAAATTCTAACATATTCAAGCACAAACAATTAAAAAAAAATACAAATTAAGATTTAATATACACACATACATACATATACATATCAATGTAATTAAATTCAAACCTGTCAAATTTAAATTTATAAAAATTTAAATACAAGATACATTTTTTTTCTTGTTTTAAAGCATCATTGAAACACTGTAAAGAGATATTGTACAAACAGTTACATTTAACCACAGACAGAGGCTGATAGAGGTAAAAAATAAAATGTATATTTACAAAAACAATAACAACAACAAAAATTGTTTTTACAACAATTGTTCATATAGCACATACATAAATATTGTCTGCGATAAGCATTTGTTTTTGTCATAAATCTCATTTTATGATGAATTGATATGAACACCATGAACACCAACAACAGCAACAATAAAAATAAAATAATATAAAGGGAAGAATGTTGTTGGATAAGAGCCTTGCAAAAGGCCATTTTACATTTAAACTAAAATATACTCTAGTACCATTTTACTATTTAAGAAGGTAATTAAAATCGAAACATTTCGGTCTCCTATAAAGTTTTCCCAAATAGTTTCCAAGAAATAAACATAGGATTCAAATGGATCTACAAAAAGGCATAAAAGATAAGCAGCCATATGCAAAAAAATAATATATGAAATATATATATATTTTTTTTTTTGCGTACGACTGAAGATCTGTAGTGTTTTTCTCAGGAACAACTACTAAGGCCTTTTAAATTTACACATACAAAATGTATGAAAAATATACATTTATACTAACATATAGAAAATATATTTAGTTATATAAACAAACATACAAACATATGTATATATTTGTAAATAAATATATTTAACTATCTATCTATGTATGAAAGTGTATAAACATATTTATGGATATGTAGATATTTATACTTACACACAACTATGTACACACTCATATATTTAAACAAATTTTTATTTTAAATATTTTTTTTTTTCGTATTTTTTTCTTTTATTATATGCATAGACATTTGTGGTTTTATTGTGTTTGTGTGTTTGTACATATTTGTATGTGTGTATACCTATTTAAAAAGAGTTGTGTTTGTATATGTGTTTAAACTTATGTATATAAAATACAGCCGGAAGGGGCATCAGTAGTTGTATTATCAATGGCAGTTATTGTAGGTGTACAAAATTGCAAAAACAAAAAAAAAAAAGTCATTCTAACCGAACGAATATGAGTTCATGGCTTACAACACTATGGCCTAGATATAAAAGAAGTGGGGAAAAAAATTATATATAATTCTTAAATTTCTGTTTCTGTTTTTTAACAAATAAAAGTGCAGCAGAAGTAAACAAAATCTTTAATTTGATATTAGAATTTTCAAGTGTAAAAATGCACAATCCATTGTGCATTACATATGTGTATGAGAGCATGTATGTGTATTAAACGTATGGCCTTTGTTTGTATGATGTTATACAAATGTTTGTATACATATTTCCATATGTATGTGTGTAATAACACTTCCTGTATTGGAATGCGTATGTCTAATATGTCCTTATATGTGAATGTTATTTAGGGTGTCAGGGTGTAGGTGCAAGCAGGGTAGAGTGAATAGATTGAATTGAATGTTTTGGTTTTTTGGTTTATTTTATTTGTTTTTGTTATTGTTGTGTTTTATATTCACATACATATATATTTATATATAAATGATATTTCTGTGTGTGTGTGTGTGTTTTTTTTTTTCAACTGTATTACGAAATTAAAAATTAAATTGAATTTCAATCTCATGCACAGATAACAAATATTTTTCCATTGTGGTTGGTTTGTACTTGTACTTTGATTGTAGTAAAAATATTATGAATAATACATTTATATACAGATCCAAATAC
>MINK01013329.1:0-31131 GCA_001735545.1 Phormia regina
ATATTAATTTTACTTGATCTAGAATAAAGTTTCTAAAAAAGTTTTAAATGTTAAAATTAGATTAACATTTCTTTTGGTAATGAAATTAAAGGCCCTATGTTTGCCACTTCCTGACTGAAATACTGTTAAGTGTTTACGGCCTGTGCCACGATGTCGACCGAAAAATTCGTTCGACAAATTATATATCAAACAATTTCTATAGAAAACAATAAATAACTTCAAAGTTTTGTTATTTTTTCCATATAAATTTTCGACGTGAATTTTTTGTTTGACATCGTTAAATGAATGTTAATTTATTATGTACATTTCCTTAAAAAATGTCTCTTCTATAACTCAAAAAGATCGATCATGTTAGTTGAGGTTCACACACAGCTGTTCAGCAAGTAAACTCCTAATTGTGGCAAGTAAAATGACTGTAAGTGAACCCTTACTAGGCGAAAGATGTAAAGAAAATTTTTAAAGTTTAGTATTTTCTTCTACTCTCCTCCTATCAAAAACGTAAATTGTGGCAAGTATATTTGCCTTGTGTGAACGCTGACTCAGAAAAACTTAAAACTATTTCTAAGCCGGGGTTCATACACAGCAATTTTTCTTACCGCAATTCTGAGTTTATAGAAGAAAGAGGAGAAGAGAATACTAAACTTTTACATTCTCTTTACCTCTCTCATCTACAAAGTCAGAATTGCAGCAAGAAAAATTGCTGTGTGTGAACCCCGACTAAGGGTCTGATTTAGTACAACAATTATATTGTTAAAAAAATAAAAGTAATATGAAAATGATCATTTTTTAAATATATTTTGAAAATAGCTTCAAAAAAATTTAATTTTTTAAACAATTAGGCTTTTGTGCTGAATCAGGAGACGGGGTTCACACACTGCAAATTTACTTACCGCAATATTTGAGTTAAAAGAAGAAAGAAGAGAGGTAACACTAAACTTTTACTCTCTCTTTATCTCCTTCGCTTACTAATTAGGGATTGCAGAAAAAAAATTGCTGTGTGTAAATCCTGACTATGTAATATGTCAATATTAATCACATATTTTCTCAACACCTAGTGGCAAAGTGTACACTGGTCACAGTACAAATAGCAATAGAATAAAAATTCTTAATAAAATTTTGAACCATTTTTTTAATTCCATTTTGTATTGTAAAATTGGGCTTGAGAATATGACCATAATATGCAATTTACGATATTTATTTTACATAAATTATTGTCCACCATAATCAATGACATTTTCGCATATTTCTGTTAATTTATAGATCCCAACATATATCATATTTTGAGGTCAGAAATTAATATGTCCTATTATGTAGACCATTTTCTAAAGTGCATAGTGATCGAATACAATAAATAGTAACTATAAGGACCCTTGTCTAAGCGACGACTAATAGAGACAAAGTTTCACTCTACTTTTTTTCAAAATAGTTTTTAACTGATTACGAAAATTATGAACTCATGTGTACTCACGTATTCTGTCGTTTTTTTTCATTTAAAGCTCTCTTTAAACGTACCTTTTGTGTTCGATGTAGAAATTTTATGATAACAGTTTCAACTTGGTAACAGGGCTATTTGCATTTGGTGAACATTTTCCTAGTTTCAAGCACGCAAAATCGCCTTTCAAAGCTCCTCAGCTTTAGTTTGTGCAACACTTAGTGTCTTTTCTATCTGATGAATCGAACTTAGAGGTACCTGGAACATGCTCGTCGGGAGCTAAATCCATGCTGTCTCTTTTTTATGCTTTTGTATTGTAAGCTTCCTTTTTTTGACTCTGGTTATCCTCAAAAAATTTTAGAAAAAAATAATAATAATAATTTTAAATGAAACAATAGCAATTTGAAGAATCTATAAGAAAGGCAGTTTATCTCTTTATTGAATATTTTACTGATCAATTATTATTATTATGATAATTAATATAATTATTATTAAATATATATGATTATATACAACTACCCACAAAAAAAATAAATAATAAAAATAAAAAAAAAAAAAAACACAAAATATATACATAAATACTATCTATATATTATACATTACAAATAAAAAAACAACAAACCTATTTATAAAATATATACATATAAATATATATTAATTATACTATATACTATATTAAATATATATAGACAAATAAATATATATTTAAATAAAAACAAAATAAAAAACTCTTAAGGTGCATCTCAAATAATTAATTAATAAAAAAAAGAAAAAAAAAGGCACAAAAAATCTAAAAAAAAAATACTAAAGACATAAATATTTATATATATAAAAGTAAAACTATATACACAAAAAATATAAAAATAAACTAAATATTATTAATTAATAAAAAACAAAAAATAAAACTAATTATGAACACAATAATTAAAAAAAAAAATAAATATTATTAGTTTAAAAACAATTTAGGTAAAATATATAAAAAACAAAACTAAACAATAATAAAATATATTATATTAACGAATAATAAATAAAATATATAATTAAAAAAAAACAAACACTAAAAAATCAAATATTTTTATTTTTAAGATTTAGCTCCTTAAGTACTTGAAAATATTAAATAAAAAAAAAAAAAAATATTTATTATTAAACTACATACAACAACAAAAAGCAAAAAATATATTTATAAATTATACAATAATTATATTAAAAATAAAACTTAAAAAATGAATATTCAAAAATAACATAAAAAAACAACTAATAATTATTATACAATTTAGTCTAAATTATTAAATAAATAATATGCAAAATAAAAAAATAATAAAATTACTAAATAAGACAACTTAAAATTACACAAACAAAACAACAAAGAAAATAAATATTAATTGTAGCTAAAAACTGACAAAAAGAACCTTAAAAAAATATTGACTCAATATATTTCAAAACTATAAAATATACATAAATAAAAATATTTTATTTTTTTTTTTTAAATTTAAGTCTCCAAACCTTGAAAAAATACAATTTTTTGCTAATATTTGTTGTTTTTTATTAATAAATAAAATAAAAACATTAACTGAAATAAGCAATAAATTATATATATTTACAAAACAATGTGTATTTTGTTAGAAAAAAAAATATATATATAATATACATTATTATTAAAATGATAAAAAACAAAAAAAAAAACATATTTTTTAAAACCAGAAAAAAAGACTTTTTTTGAAAAATCTCTCTTTTTTCTTTTACAAAAAAAAACAAAAGAGAAAAGAGTATTTTTTTATATATTGTTTATGAAGAATCTTTAATAAAATAATAATATTATAATGAACGTATGACAAAAGAAAAACAAGAAACAAAGAACACAAAATGTTAATCTTTAATTATGTATGAAAATTAAATGTATATTTTTTATTGCTCAGCCCTAAAAGTAGGCTATGAAATTAGATTTTTTTTGTAAAAAAAATGTACTTAAATAGAAAGAAGGTATAAAAATATTTCACAAGTGTTTTATTTTATTAAAAAAAAAAAAAAAAATTGTGGTATAATTTTTTAAAATTAGAATTTTTATTTAATTTTGTTAGCAAAATATATATCATTGGACGTACTACAAAAAAAGGTAATTTTTATTTGTATTACCTTTTCTAAATTAAAGTAAATTAATATTTGTTCACTATTTATGCGGCAACATGTTATATTGCAATATTTTTAATTGGAAGTAAAAGGTGCATATAGACGTAGTACCTGTCGGAATTTTCGAACATATCTTAGATGATTATGACAAATGGGACAATAAATATTAAAATTAAATTAATGAGTATTAAAAATTGATTTTCTTGGTACTTATATTTCTTGGTTGGAGAGTATAACAAGTAATTTACTTTTTTTATACACTAAGGGTCCAATATGTTTCGTTAAAGGGATCCGGAGAATTTCGAAAGTTTGAAGAGCATTCAAAAATTTTTTTTTAAGTTGGTTTCAAGACCAACTTAAGTTTCAGTTTATATTGAACTTTTTTTCTTTCATTTGTATTTTATTCTTATTTCCAAAATTTTTATATGAAGCTAAAAGGAAAATTAATATGTATGAACCCCTCAAAATTGCGACAACAAAAATGGATATGTCTGAACCCCCTGTATCTCAAATTATTTAAATTGTATGTTGCTTAATTCTGTTCTCTTTATCTCTTAATGTAAATGTGTAAATTTGCAACCATATCAGAAATATGAAAATAACAAGTGGAAAATTTATATTTGGGAATATTTTCATAGATACTAAAGTGATTCATCAAGTATTTTTCTATGACATTTCAGCACTTTAGTCACAGCTGACAAATTTGTCAAAGTATGCTGTCAATAGATACAACACATCCTTCAAGTTGAAGTTTTAATTAAATGTTATTGAAAATATAATAAAGTTATTACAATAGCAAAACAAGTATACACACATCAGAATAAAAGGAAACTAGGCCACACGGCTCATTTAACTTAAGACTGTTTTATTTATGAACCCTTGCAGAAGAAAAAACTCCTCAAATATAAGGCATGTAAATTTTTTTAAAACAATAAGTAATTAGATTTTTAAAAATCTAAGAAATGCAGTGAAGAAAAAAACCCTTTTCCTTTATTTAAAACACTTTCCTTTAATTTGCACAAACCATTAAACTTTTTCCTAAAGACAGCAAAAAATAAAAAACTTTAGGTTTTTTTTAAACAATTTCAAACCTTATAATGCTATTAAACCCTAGCAAATACCAACTCATATATTAAATGTGACATTACCAATGTTAGCATTAACATTTCTGCCATAATCTGTTTTTCCTCTAAAATACTTGGAGTATTAAAAAGAAAAAGCTAGAAAAAATAGCACAAAAATAATAAAAAAAAAAAATAATCCCTTATGGGGGATCAAGATATGGTTGGTGATTGATTACATAACATATGCTCTTGGGTAAAATTTATTTGCCAGATAGATTTATACATTTTTTTATTTTTTGCTGTTGCTTTTTCTAACAATTCGTCACATTTTATGAAACATTTTGTGATAAACATCAATACTAAATGTAGAAGGACAAAATGTGTGAAAAGGAAGGTAACTGCGAAATGAGTGTGAGGTATAAGGCAGCGAGTTATATTATAATCATTCAGATAAACACAAGTTGGAAAATAAAAAGTTTTTTTTCGCATTTGTCAGCTTTAATGAAATCGTGTTAAAAGGAAATCAATCTATGGGGAGAAATGTCATCAAGATGCATTAGTTAAATTGTAGGTTGTTATACTTAGAGAACTTTTTTGTTTATTTTGTTTTTGTTTCTACAGAAATATGCAGGAAATTAAATTAAGTTTTGAACAAATATGTTTTTAAGAGGTTTAAAATAAAAATAGTATTTCACCTAAAAGTATACTTTAGAAATTGCTGTTAAAGTATATAGATAAGTAGGCTTTTGATTTGGTGTTATATAAAATATAGCTAGAAATTTTTAAAAGAAATCAATGTTGTTAGTCTTGCGAATATGCAAATAAATTAAAATTATTTTCATAAAATGATAAAGAGAAAAAGAAATAAAATATTTTTTCAATACATTTGATATAGACAAGTGGGCTTTATTTTAGTTACATGAGAAAGTTTTAAGAATTTATCTAACAATATTTTTCGGAGATATTATAAAAGATTACCAAGTAAAATATTTAAAAAAAAATTCAAATAAATTATTTCTCGTGAAATATTTGAGAGTAATAAAAAAAATTTTAAATAAAAATATACTTTGGAAATTGTCGTTAAGGAATACAATCATTATTTTCCAAATAAATTAAAATATTTGTGAGAAACTTTTAAGCTCCGTATATATAACATTTCACCTAGAAGTATACTTTGAATATTATTGTTAAAGAGTACTGTTAAGTAGACTTTAGTTTTGTATTACATGAACAAGTTTTGAGGATTATACTAAAGATAATATAAAAAATTAATATGCAGCATAATTTAATAAATATTTGAGAGTAATAAAAATATTTTTTTACACCTAAAAGTATACTTTGGAAATTGCTTTTAGGGAATAACCTACTTATATAGATATGATAATGTTTTGAATGTTGCTCTACAAATATTGCAAGGAATTTAAAAAATAACAATTCAGAATATTTTTGTGAAAAATATAATAAATTATTTTTTCGAAGAATATTTATCAATGATTCAAATACTAAATAAATTCAAGAATTAAATAGAATTTTGCTATAATTCATTCATTTGCAATTAAAAGTTTAAAGAAATATTTTAATCACTTTCAAAAACTTTAAAATTATAACAAACATTTAATAAATTTTATGTAAAAAAGCTTCAATATTTTGGCAAAAAAAAAAAAAAAAAAAAAAAGATTTAATATTGCATAACACAAATATGAGGAGAAATTAAAACTTTAAAATTTAAAGATAAAATATTGAGATTCTTAATATTTTACCCAAACAAAAGAAGTTTGAGTTACATGATCTTTAACCTTTTTCTTTAAATTTTAAAATGTTATCAATAAATCATCAAATTCAGAAAAAAAAATTTATAATCAGAAGTTGGATCAAAATTTAGTTGACATTAGCAGCCAATTTGTGTGAACTTTGACCTTTCTTCTAAATTTTTTAAAATGTTAAAAATTATTCCAATTTTTATACAAATTATTTTGTAACAATTTAAACATGAAATATAACATTTATAATCAAATGAACTTTTTCAAAAATTTTTCATTTTCTATTAAATAACAAAAGTTTTATACATGAACTATGACCTTATTTTACAAAACCTTAGAATTTGTTTATTATTTTTTTAAATTAACTCGAGTTTTTTCTTTTTTTTTTCAATAAAAATTTAAATTTTAGTTAAAATAAGGAATATTTTACAAAATGACCTTTGACCTTTTTAATAAATCTTAAGAATTTAATAAAAATTCTGAGACAATTTCTTAAAAATTTTAACATAAGTTTAAATTAAAAAATATTAATTTACAAATTTTGTTTTTATGAACTTTGACTTAAAAAAAAAGATTATTTTCATCAAAATAATGTTTATCTTTAATTATATTTAAAAAAAAGTTCACAAATTAAGTATAAGAGAAACAATTTAAGAATATGACCTTTGATCTTTTTAAACATTTATAGACAATTAAAAGCGTTTTTGTGGAATTTAAATAAAATAAACTTAAAACAGTTACCATATATGTGGTAATAATAAATTTTAAAGAATGTGAACTTTGAACTTTTGCATTAAATCTTAAAAATTTGAATAAAATTTTCTTTAATTTTTTAAAGAAAAAAGTCTCATTTGTTGTAAATTTAGATGCATAAAAAATTTAAATATTTTTCTTGTATTTTTTTTAGTAAATCTTTTTACTTAAAAATTAATAATAAAATTACTTTTTTTTAAACCTAAAAGTAGGCTTTAGTTTTTTTTTACATTTAATTTTCATACATAATTTTATAGACAGTTTTTAAAGACATTTAAATTAAAATATAAAACAAAAAAACTTTTTAATAAAAACAAAGACCTTATTTTCATAGAAAAATAAAAACAAATATCAAAAATGACAAAAAAAAAAACAACGATAAATTTTTTTTGTTGAAAATATACAAAATTGTTAAACTCTTGTATACAAATAATAAAAAAAAACAAATAAAAAATATTATTAAATTATTAAAAAAATATTAATAAAAAACCATCTATTCTGTTGACATTGAAGTGTGTGAAAAAAAAAGAATCAAACAAAATTGGTGCAATTTTTAGCTGAATTAAATTTTTGCCTTAAAAAAAAAAAAAAAAAAAACTCCCAAATATTTAAACCAAAATAAAATACTGATTAGAAACCAAATAAAAAAAAAAACAATTAAATATAAATTGAAATTCAACTTAATAATTTTGTTAAAGAAAATAATTATTAAACAATTTTTGTTTTAACAAATCAAAAACTTAATAAGTTTTTTTGTTGTAGTAACACAAGAGGTTTCAAAAATACCTGTGAAACAATTTAACAAAAAACACTTCAATGTTTTTTTTTTTTTAGTTTTTCTAAAATTTAATTTATTTAAAAATAATTTATACAAAATATTTTTTTTATTTAAAAAAATAAAAATAATAAACTTTTTTATAAAACATAAAAAATAAACTAAATTTTGGAACTCTTTTTTAAAAGTACATAATGAAAATGATGATAAGAATAGAAAAAATAACTGTTATAATCTTTATAAAAAAGAGAATATTGTTGACTAGTTAAAAGTAAAAAAAAAACTAAATATTAAAAATAATTATTAATACTTAAAAGAAATAATAATTAATAATTAAATACGATAAAAAACTCTTAGTATAAATAACAATAAATTATTTAAAATATTATTAAAATATACAAACAGACAGAAAGAAAAAAAAATTATATTAAAATTAATTATAAATATTAATTATAAAACAAAATATTGAAAAAAAAAAAAACTAGAAATATACTTAAATAGCTATAAAAATATTAATAAAAACTCTAAAGATATAAAAAGTAAAAATATTAATTATTTATATTAGACACTACTAAAGAAAAATTAAAAATAAATCAACAAGAAACGAATAAAAAGCAAAAATAAGCAATAAATATAATTAAAAAATAAAAATAAATAAAAATTGGTAATAATTGAAATAATTTTTTTTATTTTAGTCATTTTTAAGTTATTAATAATTTATAGGAATTTAGCAAAAAAATATTATACAGAACTTCCGTTTTATTTAAAATACTAATTTTTTTATTTCTTAATATTTACGAACCAGGCGGCTTTAGATTTATTGAGAATTTCATATTCTTTTCCTCTTTTAATCCAAAACGTTTGTTTTTCTTTGGCTAATTTTTAGATATTTTAAAGCAATTTGTTCTAATGTATACTTTGATTCTTGTCTTAATATCAAAGGAAAATTTCATATTTCAAAAAACTTGTAAACAATTTTAAAACAATTTGATCAAATACATTTTATCGATACATACTTTTGATTATATCCCTAAAATTTTAACAACTTTAAGGTTTCGCAATTTTTTTTTTATATTTTGAAACAAATTGATCCAATGGTGTAGATATTAGATTATCCAATTAATCGGGCATTCAGATTATTCGGTTTATTTGACAAATAATTATTCGAGGTTTTAAGTTTATCGGTTAATAACTGATTAATGTCAAATTATTCGATTAACCGAATTGTTTTAGTAATACATATTAGACATATAAATAATACTATATATAAAATTTTTTCTATTGGAATAGTTACTTAGAGACTTATCCCCAGTTTTTATAAGACGAACGAAAAAATTGAGTTGTCAAAATGTATGGAAAACAACAAATAAATTTGAAATTTATTTTTTGTTTTTCATACATTTTGACGAGAAAAGTTTTCCGTTTGTGTTATAAAAAATAGATTTACCACCCATTTGTTTCGGCGTAATACTATAAATGCTATTCGACACTTTTTTTTTTGTTTGTTTACTGACGAAAACATTTATGTTTAATAAAGTTGCCACATTTTGCAGAAAATATGCCAACTTCAAATACATAAACTTCACTATAAAATTAAAGGTAGGATGATCTTCCCTTTAGCTTATCGGCCACTTTTAGCTTAAAGTTAACATCATACCTATAGCTATTGGCAAGTTGTAATAATGGACCTAAGTGTGAAATAATACTTTGGAAAAAAAAATATATTGATTTTTGTTGTAAATACGTATTACATAATTCAGAAATGATGTTGACATAAATTTGAATTTAAAATAAAAAATTTATTAAATTATAACTAGATTAAAGTTAATCGGTTGTTCGACACTAATTATTCGTTATTCGAAAATAGCCAGTTTTTAATTATTCGAACAATTAATCGACCAAAATTAATCGAATAACCGAATGGCGGTTAATCGATTGGATACCCTAGTAGATATATATATTCACCTCTATCTATATTATTGGTTTAAGAAACTTTTTAAAAATTTTAAAGCAATTTGATCAAAAGATGGGCATATATACTTTTGAATATATCCCTAAATGTATACTTCAGTTTTTTTCTTAACTTTTACCGTAAAAGTGTTTTCGTTTCAATAATTTTTAGATATTTTAAAGCAATTTGATCTAATGTAGTCAATACTCATTATTAGGTCTAATCCTAAATGTATACTTTAATTTTTCTTAATTTCAAAGGAAAATTACGTATTTTTAAACTTAAATTCAAAAAGATTGTTTCGCTTTTTAAACATCAATTTGATCGAAAGGGTTCGATACATACTTTTGAAAATATGCCTAAATGTGTACTTCAGTTCTTTATTAACATAAAACCCTAAAGGTATATCTCAGTTTTTTCTTCAAATTTAATTTTCATAAAACAAAATATTTTTAATCCATTTTTAGCCCAAAAATCTCATAGACAATTTGTTTATTTATCTTAATATAATTTATATTTGTGATAGATTATTACACAACTTTTTTATTAAATTGAAAACTTGACACAAATTTCTATCTGAGAAACAAGCAATAATTTTCTTTATTATTTTTTTTTTTTTTTTAATATTAAATTTACAAATTTATTTAAACAAATACGTCTACATACTTACTTACAAATAAAACAAATACATTGTAAAATTTATAATTTAAGCAGCTAAAAAATATTACAAAGAAAATATATACCTACCAACTACTAAATGCATATAACAAATAACTACAATATATTACAAAATAAAAAAATATAGTGATAATGATAAAAATATCAACATGAATTTTATTTTAATTTTATTAAAATTGGTAATTTTTGTAGGTTTGTTTTATATTATTATTTTCTTAAAATTACAATTTTTGTAAAAATATACAAAAAAAAAAAACATTCTCAAAATAGTTCTCTAAGAGGTAATAAGTCTAAAGATTAGATTTACAAAGTTGGTCACCTCGGTTATAATTTTTTTTAAGTTTTTTGTTAAGCCAGATGAACCTAGAATAAATGTGGGTAAGAGGTAGAATTTTTGCCAAGTTATCACACCTATTAAGCGTGTATAAATCGTAATAATAATATTTCTTACATATCCGATTCCGATCTTATCCTTTCTTAACTTGAAGTTCGTTTTCCAACCTTATTCCACTGACAGCAAGAAATGTCATACAAAGATCTTTATGAATAAGAAGAACATGTAGAGGCTATGGGTATAATTCGTTTCATGAACCTAGTATATAACTTTAAAACCCTGCTACTACCGAAGTATGTAGTGACAATGTCTTCTCATTGCAGCGGAATAGCAATACACTTACCAGTGACAACGGCTACAAGAGTTCGTAGCTGACGTCTTTATATATCCTGGATAAAATTTGCACCTGATTCATCATAGTGGTTCCATACACGTCTTGAGGTAGAGCATATAGATTATGTGTTCTATTTTTGCTAAGCTATTCCCGATAAGTTTTTAAGTATTAGGTACACTTGACAAGTTCATCCGCAGTGACAGTGTCTGCTCATTGCTGCGATTTCTACAATAGCCGTTATAAGGGAGACTTTATTTTCTACCATGCGGACTGACAATCCAGTAAACAACGACAACGGCTACAAGAGTTCGTAGCTGGTGTCTTGACATACCTAGGATGAAATTTGCACCTGATTCATAGATATCTGTCTCGAGGTAGAGCATTTGGATTGGTTTTTCTATTTTTGCCAAGTTAACCCCGATTAGTTTTTAAGTTTCATTTCATTCACAATAATATTGAATGACTTTTATCCAAATCTGCTTTAGGTTTGGATGCCTTTTCCTTCTCTTTAAAGACCCCTTCCCTAGAAACCTCTGTCATTATTTTATAATCTCGGATGTCGATCAGACACTAGATATAAATTTAATCGCACTTTACTGTTGGTACAATTTGAATATTCACTCCGAATACGTTGTAGCACATTAAACGGTTTAGCGCTCTTTTTATTGCTGAGACCTCTACTTGAAGTACACTGCAGTGATCTGGTAATTGGAATGAAATATTCTTTATAAATTCGGGAATGTTGACAACTTCCTCCAACAGATTTACATCCATAAATGTAAAAATCAATTGATTCGTCTTTAAATTGGGGTACTTTGACAATATGCTATCTAAAAAATATCAACTTTTTCAATATTTTCAAAAAGTCTTCGGTCGCAAATTAAGGACCACAAATTTAAAGAACTTAAAAAAAAGAGGCAAAAAAATTAGGATAAAATTGCCTTCGACCAAAATAACTAAAAGTGGTAACTTACATTATCCATATGTACATTTTTTTACATTCAAATCATATATAAATTTGTGGCGAATTTACCGACTTTGGTGACTTCCGTGACTTGTTTGGAACCTATACTCTTCCAAATCAAAGACCAAACACAACAAAGAGGATTATTTTTTATATGAAGATTTGGCAACTAAAACAACAGAGCGGAATCCGCTGAAAATTAAAATTTATTTTATTTTAACAACGGATTCTCAAAAGCTTTTATTTTCTCGCTCTCCCTCTCTGACGGTTATTGCAAAATTAATCACATAGGTTTACATTAAATGTTTATAAGAAGGAAAGAGTATTCCATACATACTTTATGAGAGGAAGAAAAACACTTTTTATATATTTAGTTTTGTTTTTGCCATATACAAAAAATAATATAAACTGGAAAACATCTCAATCCTGACCACATGGAACTTCGTATAAATATCATATAAATATAAATTTGACTAAAAATTATTGGATATATATTACCGCAGGTACTTATCTTATTTTTCTTAATATCTCAAAATTTAGACAGTGTTTCTTTGAAAGTTTAGAAAATTAGTATGTGATGTCCTCAAGAAGGCCTACATACCATTAGAATTCTTTTTAAGTGAAAATAAAAAGAACAGAGTGTTATTTGTAATTATGTTAATGAAATGATATTTATATATATATATGCAAACTAAACTATTTAAACACAAAAATTCACATTAATAATATTTTTTGGTTTTTTGAGTTCACACTAGTCAAATATTGGAGCAAAATTTTTTTTAATTCTCCATATTAAAGGAAAAATATGTTTACTTATCATTAATCAAAGCTAGAAGTATATCGAATCTTGTTTGACATTATTATATTTTAAAAGACATTTATAAGATCAAACAACGGCGAACAATTATTATTATTATTTTTTTTTTCTAAAAATTGTGGTCAAATATTTGACAAATGTGAAATTAGCTTTAATATGACAGATTTTGGAAATTCCTTAGCGTTGCTTTAAATTTAGCATTTACTCTTTCTTTTATTATTTATTCTATTTTTTTTAATATTTTCTTTACAGATATTTAATAATAATTATGGAAACATTTATTATAGAAACCTTAAGAAATGGCAATAATCAAACTAAAATATCTATTTGCAATAATCAATTTAAGAAAAAATCAAGATTTTCTTTAGTTTTAAATTAATTTTAAAAATTATTCTTATTCCTAATACACAAATTCATATTAAATTGATTTTTAAATATTATTACCTTAAGATACTATTAACACTATTTTATATCTTATATTAATTGACATCATTTAATTTAATTATTTTTCATTTCCTTTACGCTTCTTCATATTTTTTTTTATAAAAAAAAAACAACTTACATTTTATATTCAAATTATATTAATTGTTAACTGATTCTGTTGTAGTTATAGATACTTCTCATTCCTTAATTTGTTTTCTTATATAATTCAATATTTTATCTATTTCATCATTCAATTTCAATTCAATCAATTTAATTTTTGTTCAATATATTTCCGCCACAATTACAACACCACACTTTGATGCATATATACCCACACATACATACACATACACTTGTATTGATATAATTTATAAAATTCTTTTACAAATAGAATACGCAGTAGAAGGACACTTAAACATTGCAGAGTGTGTTAAGGCTAAAAGGAAGAGGAAACAAACTACTAGAGTTAGAATAAAAAGCGACAATTTATCTCTGCTTTATTACAAACCATATAACATGAATACTATTTGATTGGGTGTCTGTCTGTCTGTCTGAATGAATGACTGGTTGGTAGCTGAATATTTTTCTAGGTCTCCATGTGAATATTTTTTTTTTTTTTCACATTCCTTTATTCCATATTTTGCCTCCCTAAATGTTAGCTACCAAAAAAAAAATTAAATTAATTTGTTTGTGGTTTCTTGGCATTTTTTCAAAAATGTTAGTTATATTTGTAGCATCTGTGAGGATACTGTTGCCATCTTTCATCACCATCATCATCATCATCTTCATCTTTCATTACAAATTCTATCAATACCAGCCAGTCAGTCATTAGACATTATCATTAACAGTTTGAAAAAATATTTGAAAAAAAAAAAAAAAAATTAAACACTCAAGTGAATATTTAGCCAAAGAAATATTATATCATTGATGAATTGTATCTTATTATTTTTCTATCTCTGGTCGTTTGTTTTTCTATTTCTTTCTTTATTTTTTATTTAATGTAATTTCTCATATTTCATTTCAATACACATTTTTTTTATTATTTTTGTTTTTATATTTTTTATGTTTCCTTAAATAATTATATTGAATAACCCACTGGTGGAAGAATAAATATTATGAGAGAAAAAAATATATATCCTTATTGGTTGTCATTATGTATTAAAAATAAATAAAAATTACTGAAAATAATAAATGTCAAGATTTATTTTATCTTAAGGGTATTCACAGTTTTCATATAAATAGTCATATGGTTATATTATTAATTACTCTAATTGTAGTCGTAAGGACTGGAATTATCACAGGTGTAAAGCGTATATGTATACAGGTTTGCCATTCCATTTAAATTCGTCGGAGATTAGAAAAGTTGATATTTTCTGGATCTTAATAAAAAAATAATGACGGACTCTCTCTCCATGTGTCGGTTGAAATGGTTTTTATGAAGCTCACCGATAAGTGACATGTATTATATATCCATTAAACAATCGGAAGTACTTCCGAAAATTTTGGTATTAAAATTCAGCAATATCAGTTTATAAATGACTGATTAGGAAGATTGTTGTGTAATTCGATTCGAAAATGAAATCTTTTGAAATTGTATTTAAAAAACATTGAGTTTAGAAAGCTTTTTCTTTCTAATCGAATTACACAATAACCCCCCATGTCAAATAATTGACATTTATTTTATATTGAATGAAGTGCTTATTTGTACTGCATGTACAAATTGATCGTCAAAGACTTTCTTGAAAATTTTGTCTTTTTGTACACGAGTGTTCAAAGTCTGCCTCTTTTCCATTATGTAGTAATCATAATTCTTAAAAAATTGTTTGCCTCCAAATTCTCTTACCTATTTACCAGGAATTTTTTTTGTTCTTCAAATTTTTCAGATTTCTTTTTAACTTTTCTGACAAAAGATTAAGAGCAATTATTTATTATTAATTTTGCCATTATTTTTTGTTTTTGAAATATTAACGATTAAAAGTTTATTCTAACAGCGGTTCTGAATTCATTATAACCTAACCTAGTCCAGTTTTAAGCCTGGTAAACTTTTGAATACAAAGGAAGGGGGAAGAGATGCTTTAATAGTTTGCGAACTATTTGGACTGATATTCACCTCCGAATTAAAACATTTGGAATAGTTTTACTCGTAAAATATTTTTAACTTTAATACTCTTACTAAAAATTCTTGCCTAAAATCGTGTAAGGGTATGATAAAAAATCGGTCTTAAAACTCCCAATAAGAAATCTTCCAACTGTAATAATGTTAGCTCTAATATATTGGTTTACAAAAATGTCAGTTTTTATTTCTATAACCAGTTCCAGGCTGCTTGAAAATAGCCTGGCTAATGATTTTTGTTTGAAATTGTCATCTCTAGGAACACGGTGCTAGGCGGTCCTAGGTTCTTTAATCAATGTTTTTGCTTGAAATTACCACGTTCAGAACCCAAGGTACAGAAGCAATAAGGAATTGTTTCAGAAGCAGTTTTTTTTATTTTAGGGATCATTTCTAAGAGGCTGTGTGAACACTTTTTCAATAAATTATTTCTGGGTCCTTCAATATTCATAGGAAAAATTTAATTACAGACGTACTTTAAAAATGTCCCTAAAAAATGAGTGTTATTATCGTAACACAATTATTATATCAATGGTAAAGTTACTAGAGGCAACTAGTTACCTATATGCTTCCAAATAGGGTCTTAAATAATTGTTACTGTAATAAAGAGAAAAGTTAACTGTTGACATAAAATCACTTCTAGGTAATGGAGGCAGAATGTCGTTGTTAGCATTGCATTGAATAGTATGTTATTCGATGTCAAGTTTAAGTTAGGAATATTTACTTATATTGTGACAAGGTATAACGAAATTATTCCATATTAAAAAGCTTCAAAAAATAATTACAAGTTAAGCAAGCCCAACTATTGCGCATGCGCACTTAAATAAGAGATTACCGAATATGTGTAACATATGAACAGTTTAATTATAAACTTATTTAATGCTATAACTCTAATATGCATTTCTATTAAATTTATTATTTCTGGAATTTATCATCGAAATTACATATTAAATATGTATTTCGATAAAACATTTTTAATTTGATTACAAGATAGATTATATTTCTTAAAGATGGGTATAGGATGTTTTAGACATTAACTGTAATTAATTATTCCGCTACAGGGTTGGGATTAAGGTATTTTTAATTTTCAATACTAAAGTGTTTGTGTAAAGACTGATTTTAAATAAAAACAAATTTTAAAAATGTTAAATAATATGAAAAATAGTCCACTTTTAAATTGAAAACAAAAACGAATTTTATTTAAAATCTTTTAAGCTGCTTGTTATCAAAATTTTGTAAACATTTTTTTTTTTTTTTTGGCTTGAATTGTAAGTATTTAAGCATTTTGTTTTAATTTTTTTAGGGTTAAATTTTTATTTATTATATAGATTTTAATTAATTTTGACTTTAAATTAAAATTAAATTACCATAAAAATATGCTTAGAAAAAAGAACAAGCATAAACGGTTGTGTCAAATTAGAAATTACAAAAAAAAAAAAAATTAAACAAATAAAAAAATAAATAAAAATAAAAAAAATAAATAAAAATAAAAATTAAAAAAAAAACAAATAAAAAATATTTAGAATAAAACTTAAACATTTTTAATGATAATAATTAAAAAATAAGCTATGAAAATTATATATATATTGATAACAAAATCTAAAAAAAAATATCGATAAAAATATAAAGAAAATAGTAAAAATAAAATATATTAATTAGAAACACAAAATCACATAAAATACATATTTTTAAGTATAAAAAAAAATAATTTTTTTCCATTAAAAAATTAAAAACAAAAATATATGAAATGAATAAGAAATTAATAAATGTGCATTTTTTTCTCTTTCTACTTCTATAAAAAAAGATACATACAAAAATCAGTGTAATTGGCCTATAAAACAAAACCAATAAATATATTTTTTTCAAATAAATCTAAATGTGAACAAACCATAAAAATTTAATAAATAAATAAAAATGCGATTATTATATACAAAACAAATAATAATAATAAAAATAAGAAATATAAATAAATTTAATTAAATATATAAAATTAAATTTAAATATACAAAAAAATAAAATACAAAAATAAAGAAATAAAAAAATAATTGTTATGCATATATATTGTATTATACTACATATGTATGTAATTCATTTTTACATTAAAAATAAATATTAAATTAATTAAAAATAAAATTAAAAACACATAAAGAAAAAAAATAGGCCATAAAAAGGGGTATTTGAAATAAATATAAGAAGATAAAATCTAAGGGGAAAATAGTAAAATGTCTTATTTAAAAAATTCCCTATAATGTTTTAAAAAACATTAATTTTAAATTTAAAAAAAATTTCCTACAAAATCATCATTTTTTTCCCCTTTGAAAAGTCCCCTTTTTTATTATAAAATTTTTTTACCTACATTTTTATCACATTCATATATAAAATACATATTTGTTGTAATCTATACAAAATAATAAAAATATATATTAAAATTAAATTTATAAAAAAATCTTAAGGATTTAATAAGCTATAATTGTGATGAATATTATAATTATTTTTTATTTTACAAAAAAATTATATTTAAAACAAATATCTAAATGTTGTTTACAAAAATCCAATTAAAAGTAATAGAAAAAAGCAAAAAAAGAAAAAATAAATAGAAACTCTAGTAAAATTTCTAGCCCTTAAAAGTCAAATAATAGAAAATAAAAAATAGTATTTATAACAAAATAAATTACACTAAGTAATTTAAAAAAAATATATATATCTACAATAATAATGCAACGAAACATTTGAAATGATATAACATTTAAATAACTTAAAAAAAATAGATAAACTAAATAAAATAATAAAAATAAAAATTATATGCAATAAAAAGGAATTTTGGAAAGTTTGAATTTACAATATTATTCCTAAATATTTTTTATAATTTAAAATAATATTTAATTAAAATATTATTAGTTTTAGTTTAGAATAACTAAAAGTTTATTATTCATTTTGAATTATTTTTAACTTTTACTGAATTAAAAGAAAAGGAATTGAAAATCCTTAATAAGACCCTTTTAATAAGAATATATTTAGGTAAATGAAGATTAATTAAAAAAATATTCTAAAAAATAGACCTTTCATAGTTATGTCATAAAAAAAATGTCGGAATAAACACATCGTGTCGTGTCTAAGATTGTCCAAATGATAAAAACTGTTAGGCAAAAATTTTCTGGTACTGAAAAGAAATTTTAACTACTATTCTAAAATAATTTCTAAGGGAATCTAAAAAATCTTAAAGAAATATTATTTCAATTAAATGTTTATTAAAAAGAAAATATTCATTATTGTGCTGTTACATTTTTCTAGAGCTAATTGTACACAACTTATCAGCACTGTCATCCACAAAAACCCAACCAGTAATGTCAATTATTTGTAAACTAAACGCGCTTAATTGACTGAAATATTTTAATTTGTGGCTTTTTTTAAACTATATTAATACAGACGTATTAAAGAAAAAAATAATGTATGTTTGATAAAGGTTTACTAACTTTTTGTATATAAGTTTCCACATGAAAAGTTTCCTAGAGTTAAGAGAACCGGTTCAAAACTAGTCACTTGACAGGTTCTCAAGGCTAGTGACCGTTTCCAGTTCCGGAGCTTTATATGGGAAGAACCTGTCACTTTTACATGGGGTTATCATTGGAGGTGCCTTATTAGCCCCTTGGAACATGTCGCAGGATAGGCACAGTACTGGTCCTAGAGGACAGGTTCAGTGTCGATTAATGTAACAAAAATTTGATAAAAATTTTGTAATTTGTTTACTTTTTAAATATTTTTTATTACATTTGTTAAAATTTATGTTTTATTTCATAATTTTTCTTTAATGTCGATGGCGTCACCCCGAATCGAATCGTGTTCATCTGACGTATGTTGTTTTACAGTCTTCAACGTTAAAACTTCAGCTACTGATTGCTATTTCGCGAAAGTGCTAAAAGCATGTTATAAAATGACTCTCAGTTGTTAAAAAGTGAGCGTGTTTGTGTCAACCGATTCTCAATTGGAATTTTGGTGACTAGTTAGGTGTCAATTGGTACTCAACTGGTACGGGGGAATCGGTTCAATATACATTTGGAACAAATTTTCCACAGGGTTAGTAAAACTTTATTAAACATGCATTTTTTATTAATACGTTAAAATTTAAATATGATTTTTTTTAATATTTTTACTTCAGCAATAAATAGTGACTTATGTCTCAAATAGTGTTAAAAATTAATCAGCCTAACTCGAAAAGTAGAGAAGACGAATTTAAATCCAAAAGTCGACAATTATTTTAAGTTTCTTGCTACAAAATATTTTTTTAACAAATTTAAAAATTTCTTTTTAAACTTAAAAAACTTTTTAAAGATACTTTAACAAACACGGCTGAATGTTTATATTAGAGAAGAAAGCGGTAATTACGATTAAAAATTTTAATGTTGTTCTAGAAAATTTTATGTTTTCTTGTTGAGAAAAATTCTTACTTCGGTTGTGGGAAATGAAATTTTATAAAATTTTGTTTACCACACTTTTTACTAAAAATAATAACTTTCTTACGATTCACAATTTCTTTTATTAGTAAAGTAAGCATATGTACGTTATAACTAAACATTTCATTAAAGTAGAACGTGAAACGCGCTAAATTGGCAACACTGTATTCAATCTAATATATCGGCTTGTTGCGCTCTCCAATTAATGCAAATGTAATGTTGCTTAATATAGGAAATCTTTATTTTATATAAATATTCTTAATATTCTTCTACCTACTGCAAAAGTCTCGCTTTCTTACAGTCTAAAACCGTGATTTCGGATACTATTGCTCTTACCTTAATATAGCTACTAGTAAAGTTATAAAACTGTAATATGCTTAGCCACTAGGTAGCATAATCTGATATTGTGCCAGTACAGATATAACGCCTAGCTTAGAGCCAACCGTTTTTCAACTAGTCCTCATCTGAGTAAAGATTCTATTAAGTCAGGATTGGTCATCTGATATTAGTCTAATACAGTTTGAAGCAATATTTATATTAAATATTATCGCATTCTGCTTATATCCGTTTAATGTCTTGATTTGTTATTGCTGTTGTAATTTTGTAAAGATAGCGAAAAAGTAGTTCGTGCGACTTAAAATCACATTCGATGTAAGTCTATTTCTCGATGTGAACTAAAAAATCAAAGTATGATCATAATATTCAAGATAAATAAATGATATTTTATTGTTAAAATTAGCTCTGATCGGTTCATTAATTTATCTATTCCTGATATTGGAAGTTGTTCAATAACTTCTGACAGTATTTGACATTAGCTCCCATATGAAATGTTCTTCCGAAAATCACTCTAAATTGTATAAATAAAATATAATATAAGTATTAATATTAAATCTTTGCAAATAAATTTTTTGTTATGTTTCAAAAATAATTCTTAAATCGAACTAGTCTAGTCAACTTTGTCATTCCGTAGCTTATCTGGCGTTATTACAGAGTGACTACAAAATTATTTTTCAAAAAGCTTTGGTCCTCTTTTACAACTCTTTCATATTTTTAAAATTGATCCAAAAAGTAGTTTAGAAGATACATATTTATTACCAAAAAAAAATTGCAATGGGAGCCACTGTGTTACTTAATGATCACCAATTTGTGGCATAGTGTTATCGAATGGAACAATTTGGACTGAAAATTTTTAATTAAATTGAAATTTTGAGGAAAGGGGTATTAAATTTTTGTGAAACTTTAATATTAATCTGAAAGGAATGAAAGGACTCTTAGGTCTATCTAAAGTAAGGAATAAAGTTGTTTTATTTGCTTTCCAAAATATTGAAGTTCTTTGTCTTATTAAAGAAATATGATATTTATTTTTGATCTTCATTTACCTAAATAAATTTACTACTATAATTCCTTAATATTATCCGTGCAATATAAGTCTCCTAATAATTATTATTTGTTATTATTTTACTTTACAACAAAATCCAACAACTACTTTCGTTGGTATTATAAAATGCCTTGAATAAAAGTTAATAATGTTTAAATATTATATTTGCAATGAACAAAACGAATTGAAATTTAAACATTAAGCCACCGAATTTGTTAAAACCACACAACACTGAAAGGATAATAAAACAATAAAATGTTTTTTTGTAAAAGAACAAATTTCCTCAAAGAAAAAAGACGATTTTTTTCGTTTTCTTGAAAATGAGATCAAAAAATGCTGAAAATAAACCAAAAAATAAAGTGAAATTCAATAAATTAAAAAAAATCACTGATAAAAGAATAAAAAGAAATCAATTGGATAAATAAATGAAAACACTACATATTGAATGGTTTCAACCAATTAAATATATTTAAAAAATAATAATAAACAGATTTAAACAAAAAAAAAAATTGTTGAGTATTTTTAGTAAAATAAATAAAATCTTAAAACTTAAAAAAATATATATAAATTTTATAAATATATTTGAAAAAAAGTCTTGTTTGTTGAATTGTATACACACTCACACTTAAATAAAGAAAAAATATTACTGAATTTTATCAAGTAAAATTGTTTTTATATATTTAAGAATGATTTACAAACAAAATATATTTCAGTTTATTTAAGAAAAATTGAAAAAAACAAAATTATTGAATTTTTGAGAATATATTAATATTTTTTAAAGAATTTAAAATAAAAAATTATAAAACAAAAGCAGGCATTATGTTAAGTATTTTTGAAGAAAAAAGTACCTTAAATATTTGTTTTTGAAGTTATTGTTTTATAATAAATATTTTTTAAGAATATTTTAAAGTTATTTTGATTTTATTGCGAGGCTTTTATTGTACATTTTAAGATAAATATTTGCTCATTTTAATAGGTGTTTTTAAAAGTTATTATGATTTTTTTTTTTACTTGCCAAAATGCAACTCTGTATTTGTTTAACTTTTATGTTAACAGGGTTGTGTTGTGTTTGAATGAACGTTTATAGATTTTCTTAATTATTTCTTAGTATTTATAATTTGCCAAGGCTATTTTCTTTTGGAATTTAATATATTTATGTAAAAATATACAGTACATATATTTTTAAATTTGTTTTGGAAATAAATGAATTTGAATTTTGCTATTAAAAGAATATTTAGTCTTCATGTTAATTGATCTCTCAGGTTCTCTTAAGAGTACAAAGCTATTGAAAACGCTATTTAAACTCGGTCGACTTTGCCGCAAAAATTAGCAAAAGCTAAAATCTCTTTGTGAAGATCTGAGAGTTTTTGTTTTTGATCAAATTTTAGATTTTTTACAATAAAAAAGTTTCCAAGTTGTCGTCTCTGTTTAATAAAAGAGACCATCTGTCTGAATTTTTGGGGCGACTTTTCTGCAAAATCTTTGCGATATTTTGAACTTAAATCATTCAAGTTCCTATTGTACTGTTTTACATTTTCATGAAAATAATTAAAAAAGTACTTTGAACCTTGGGACGATTTATCATTAAAAGCTTAAAGTCAGAATGGAACTTAAAGCTCTTTGTGAACAGCTGAGAAATATTTTTATTTAATTTTATATTCTTTACAATAAATTTCTGCAAAAGCTTAAAGTTAAATTGTAATTTAAATTATTAAAATGTTTAATATATATAAAAAACTCTTATAAAAAGTATAATTTCAAAAATGTGCTGAATATTTTTACATAAAATTTGTTATGCTACTCCAAAATTAAAATCTTCAAATATCAGTAAAATTATCTAACAATACCTTAGAAAAATATTATTCTATTCCCCTCTCTCTCTCTCTCTCTTTTCTTCCTTGAAAAAAAATATTAACCCTAGACACATATTGGTAGAAAACTTAGCTAAAAACAATACAATAACCAATCAGTAGCTTCTTAAAAAATACACTTAATCCTATTATTATAATATTCAAATTTTGACAAAAATATTTTATTAGTAGCAGAAAAATAAACTGAAAATCTAAATCTTCCAATTAAATAAATATTTAAATATTATTAAAAAAAATTATATAATTTATCTCTAGAACAAAAGAAATCTACTTGCTAAACTTAAAAAATTCTAAACCTAAATAAAATATAAAACTAAAGCTTAGAACTAAATTAGTAGAACCAAATAAATTAAAGTAAAAATAATCAAAATATGTTTTTTATAATTTAAACTTTAATTTTAAATTATTTTTATATTTTTGCTATAATTTATTAAACAATACTTTAAATAATTAATAAATATACTTGACAATTTTTAAAATAAAAAAAAAAAAAATAACAACACTAAGAAAAATAACCAAAATATTATAAAAAATTCAAACATAAATTTAAAAATGAAATAAAAAGAAACATATTTTTTAAAATTTTAAAAATTTAATAAATAAAATTAAAATAAAAATATTCTGGTTATAAAATCAATATTAAAAGAAGGCAAATTTTTAAAGAGAGTATTAAAAAACAAAAACAGAAATAAAAATAAAAATGCTGATCTCTACTGTGTTCTAAAACTATGAAATTATTTAATAAAAATGAAAGATTTTTTTTGTCATAATAACATAAAATACTTAAATAAAACTAAATATTAAATCAAAAATTCAATAAATTATTAATAAATATAATAAAAAAGAAAATTATACAAAAAACAATAAATTAATGCAAAACAAACTTAATATGAAATATATATTTTTTTTCTCTTTTGAGATAAACTTTGAAAAAAATTATAAATATTAATTAAAATAAATAAAAAAATATCATTATTAAATAATATTTATAACAATAAAAAATAAAATAAATTGGTGCATAATCTGGAATAAAAATAAAAAAGGAAATTAATAATTTTTTAAATGAGCAATAAAATTCGCAAAAAAGATGGAAAATTTCAAAAAATTAATTATTTTTGCAAAATAGATCAGTTTTTTTGGGCTTAGCTTTTTCTAAGTTGAAAGCTTTTATTTAATTTTTTCGTATTAAAATATGTAATAGTTATTTACAAAATTTTGATGATCAGTGAAAAAGTTTACTTTAGGCTTTTTCGATATTAAGCTTTTTTAAAAGTTTTGTTATCCAAAAGCTCATACTTTTTCACATTCACAAAATTTCAGAAGCTTAATTTTATTTATTGGAGATGGGGAAGTAAATGTGTATGTTATGATCTTAACCTTCATTTTCCGATCACAATCAATCTAATTTTTGTTTTCAGTAGCAGCTTTCTGATCTAGAGTATTCAAGTCTGCGTATTGCAAATACTATAATCAATACTTTTCACTTTATTTCTTAAAGAAAATATAATCAAAATAATCTTTCCACCTGACTCCCTGGGCAAAATATACTTGCAAAACTTATGGAATGTTTTAACAAAAACTATTTCAAACAAGAGCTTATAGTCGACTTGGTTTTAAAGATCTGAAAGCTTTATTTTTTATAAAAATAAGTATAAAGTCTAGTTAGGTGCTGAATATCAAAGAATTCCTTCCTTAAAAATAATAAAAATATTTTCATAACGAGTTCTTTTAACAGTCTGACTATTTAAACTTTACAACTCACTTAATAATAAAGATTTTTATCAAAGAGGTTATGTTCTAAAACTTATATTTTGAATATGTATGATGAGATTAAAGATCAAATTAGATGAAAAGTTTAAAATTTAGTTATCAAAACTTTAATTGGATTATAATAATAATTCATGCTAAGATTCCAGAATATAAAATGGAAGCTGGTAAAGTACCATGATCTTTGAATACATTATCCAATCGTAAATAAAATTATCTCTGTTTTGAATATAATTTTTTTGACCAGTAGATCAAATTGCAAGTTTTACGTTTGATTTAGTTTTGTAAAAGAGACATTTATAACATTATTGTAAAACATTTTTAATAAGATTAGAGTTACCTCCCAGAACATTTTAATAATAATTAGAGCAAATTAACTGTCAATAATATTCGTATAACTATCATTATTCTAATATTCCTAGAGATCACTTTTTATATTTTGAAAAGGATCGGATCAAAAATTAAATTCTATAGATTATGTTTTATAGAATTTGAGAAAACTACCAGAAAAGATAAATAAAAGATAAAGCTTTTTCTTACTTAAAATGTTTCATTATAAAAGTTTTTTAAAATTGACCCTTTCAAATATCAATTTAATGAGTTAATAACTGTAAAATTTAATGATATTAGAGACATAAATCCTAAAACGATTTTTATAGAATTATTAAATCTAGAGCTTTTAAAGTACTGTATTCGCTTTATTATAACAATAATTAGATTGACAAGATCAAAGCTTTTAAAGCATTTTCAAATTGTATTTTTTTTAACAAGTGGTTAAAATTTACCCCTTTCAAATATCAGTTTCCTTATTAAGTAATGGTAAAATGACTTTGAAGATATTGAAGACATAAACATAAAGAAAGCTTTTTTTATAAAGTCATTAACAGAGGAGCTTTCAATCTACTATGTTTACGTTATTATAACAATCATTTGATTTTGAGGACAGTAAAAACACGGAGCTTTTAAAGCACTATATTTGCGTAATTATAACAATCATTTGATTGTGAGGGTGGTAAAAAGAAGCTTTCAGAGCATCATGTCTTCGTTATTATAACACAAATTAGTTTATGAGGAAGTGTTTTCAAATTATTTTCGTGTAAGTAAAATTTAAGAGCCTATTAAAACTGATCTTTCCACAAATAAATGTATTTCCTTAGCAAATAATAAAACCAATAAAATTTATTAAAGACAAGACAAAATAATTGAAAATTTTAAACAAATGATATAAATTAAAACAGTCTGCCGTTATAAAAACAAACATCTAAAAGGAAATAGTAAAAAATAAAATAAATTAAAAACCATATTATACAATTAGTTAAATATAATTTAAAAAAAATAAAAATGATTAAAAAAAGTGAAAGGCAAAAAAGATTATAAGAAAAACTTCTACATAAAAATTAAGAAAAAAAATTAAAATAAAAAAACTCTCTTTTTTTGTAAACGAAATGCAAAGATATGTAGTACAATGAATATAAATAAAATAAAAATAATAATAAAAAAGTCTAGCAAAATAATTAGTCAAATAAAAATTTAAAAAAATATATATATAAAAAATAATTATTAAAATATTAAGTAATTATAAAGGCTGTAATTTTAAGTAAAAAAATAATTATTATTATAAATAAAAATATTCTAGCAATACCAAATAAAAAAATAAATAAAATTAGAAATTATCATGATTATGATGAAACCAAAAAAATAAAAAAAAAAAATATTAATTTAATAAATAATAAAATAAAAATCACCGATATATTTAAAAAAATATTAAGATTATTATATATTAAAATACTAAATAAAATAAAAAAGTAAAAAAAAAAACAAAAATATATACATTAATATATTAACATATAAACTAAACAAACTCTACTTATATATGTATGTATATGTAATAAATATGAACGTAAAAAAAAGAATATAAAAAATATAAAATAAAGTAAAAAAAGTAATAAAAAATATAATGTTTATAATTTTTTTTCATTTTTTGAAAGTTAAAATATGATGTAAGTAAAAATGTATATTCTTTTCGTTTCCTTTTTAAAAGTGAATTTTGGATCGTTATTTATTTTTGAAATGGAAGATTTCTAGTGAAAAATACACCATTCCACAAATGATGCTCTATTTTTAGATTTAATCAAAAAGTGTTAAAACCAAAACCCAAAAAGTACATAAATACAATGAAAAATTGTATTGTTTCAATGAAAATGTGCGCTCAATTTTTAAATATTAAAATTGAATATCCAACTACGTTGATTCCACTTATTCATTCATTGAACTCATACTTTGACCCAACGAAACTTTACATTGAAAATTCGTTGAAATTATTTATTTTTTTTTTTTTTTTTTTGTAATTAGTACCTTCAATACTTTCTACCTTATTTTTATAAAATTTTCCATGTTGTTTTGTAATATGTTTGATCAAATTGAGTGACGTACTATAAATTATTAACAAATCATAAAAGATTTAAATTAGTATTCCAAAAAGTTGGCAAACAAATTAAATGTCTGCTGTCAAATTGTTTTCAATGTTATTAAATAGTATCAGGAGAATTAAACCATTGATAGGGATAATGGTTCAGGGAGAAAAAAGCTTCACATGATATTTTGAAGGCCAAGAAAATTTAATTCTGAACACATTTGGTTGAAGATCACCCTTGTTAGCTTAGTTCTTCGGATATTTCCCAATGCAGAGTTGAAAACATATAAACTCCAAACTGTTGAAGACTGGAATGCTGCTAACAATTTTAGAAGCCAATAATAGGGCACGAAGATTAAAATCAATTTTTATATAAAAATTCTCTTGTTGTAAAATACTCGACGAATCGTATGTACTGACAGATTTGTCTTGGTCAAAATTTTTATGTTGATAGTTCTCAAGGATACGTTAAGATAAGTTTAAGACTTAAAAGCATTCGAAATTTCCCAAAGAATTCCTGGTTTTGCAAGATTTATGCACTTGACTCAAAAAGAACAAGTTGTTTGTTACAGTGGGCTCCATATACCGAAAAATCCTACAAAGAGTGGTTGCAAAAAAAAAAAATAGTTTTCCTTTCGTAAGAGAACACAATGGGTCTACATATTTTTGGTCTAATTTAGCATCATATTACTACTTAAGAACGTTCTGCAGTACCAAAACCATTACATAGTTTTTGTACCAAGAGAGGTCAATACCCCAAATTATCTGGAGCTAAGATCAGTGTAAAGATATTGGAATTTTTGAAAAGGAAATTAAAGAGAACCAAGCAGGTGTACCAAAATGTCGTAAATTTTAAAAAGACATAGAAAGATTGTTTCAAAGGAATGGCTGAAATGAAAGGTTTTCCGCTGAAAGTCTACAATTTCGTTAATAGAGGTAAGAAGAATAAAAATAATAATTTTCTATGATCTGTAGTATATTAAACAAAAAACAATGAACACTCTATTATAAACGGTTTTCGAGATTTTGAATATTATGTATGTTAAGATTTTTTCGATCGCACTCCTTAATATGTATCATTCGTAATTAAAATTAATTGATTCGTAATTAGAATTGATTTTATAAAATTTTGATTTATTTTTCATTAATTTCAAGTAATTTATTTAAATCATTTTTGAATTCTTATTTATAATTTAATTGACATTTTTTCGAAAATATATATTTTTTTATTTTAAATTTCATTGAAATCAGACAAAATGTTTCGAAATTTTATTATTATTTACGTTCCATTGTGTAGACATCAGAACCTGATGGGAAAAAATTTTGCACTAATATTAAATAAATATAATGAATCGAATTTATATGTATGGAAGAATGGTAGAGGATGACCTAAGCATTCTGAAAAAATGATCATGTAGTTCACCATGTGATAACATGAATGAACAAAGCTGGACATAGGATGCAAACGTAAATCAATTCACAAAAAAATTCTTTAATCATTTATGAAATATATAAACAAATAATTTTTTTTAAATAACAGATCCATATTACCAAAAAAGTTACGTTTGGCCCCATTGTGTGGGTGAAGACAATTAAATTAAATCGTAATTAGTTTAAAATCGCTTTATATTATTTGTTTTTAATTAATTGCGATTTAGATTAATCTTATTAACATTAGAGAGATACCGCATTAATAGTTACTAGGAATTTTTATCAAATTATTCTTGTATGTTAAGGAACTCAAAGTAAAAATTTTGAAAACAAAATTTCTCATAAGCTTCGTGGGAGGTTGACTATATACATTAACCTACTTTTATGCCTACTCTCTGGTAATCAATAAAAAATAAAACTAATTATATATTTTTTTTCTACTGCACTTTTTAACAGTTATAATATATTTATTTTATTGTATTTTTATATTAAATTAATATTTATAAATATTCTTATCAACTAAATAGTAGGTATAATTTTATTTACATTAAAAAGAAGAAAAAATAAATTGTTCATTATATGTATATGCTGACGTAAAATTCATGTTCCAAAGACGTGATACAATAATGTTCAATGCATTTGAAAAGTAAGGCAAAGTCCATATATGAGCTTTATATATAAAGTTGTATTAATTTCTTACAAACATAAATTTTACTTACTCTACCCATTTTTTGTTAAATTTTAGGAACTTTTTAAAAAGTTTTTTTTTTCAAATTATTACAAATCCATGTACACATACACACACACCTTTTTTAAGATTCTTTAAAAAAATAATAAATATCACACATCAAATTATAATAAAAATATACTTTTTAGCCTAAATTTGTTTAAAATTTTTTCTTAATCCTTGAAAAATTTGTTCAAGCTTCATGTTTTGTCTTGTGGAAATTTTGATTAAAACGTTGAATTTTCATTTCCGTTGGCATTTGTTGAGAACGATCAAATTCACAAGTTTTATTATATTTAACCATTTTACCACTGGTTCCAGGAGCAGTACGCCAATAAGAAGTTTGCATGGCATGACGTCCTGATATATAACGGGTAGTGGCTCCTACTAAAGCGTTGATATTGTTGGCTGGCATTTTGAAGAGTTTTTTTTTTTTGTGTTATTTTCTTTCCTTGGGAAAATATTATATTTAAGGACTTTATTAGCTAATTCTTTAACTAAAATTATTCTTTGCTTCTTTTTTTTTATTTTTCTTCTTAAGAGTTATTCACACAACGTTCTATTTCACGTTACAGTTGACTTGTTTCTGTTGTTCGATCGTAAGAATCGTGGCCATTTATAAATGTATTTTGATTTTGTTTTGAATTTAATCTTTAAAGTTTTTCTTTTTGTTATTGTTTGTGATTGTCCATGTATTCATTCTATTCACATAGAAATTTTTACAATTAATTATCATTTTAAACGATCGTGTTTTATTTATTTTTTAGTATATTACTTTTTGTTCGTTTTGTTTTGTTTTTGTTATATTATACAATATTGTTTGGGTTTTATTCGTCAGACTTTTAGTATTTTTATTCTTATCTGATAATTTAATTAATATTTAATAACTACACGTATATACCTACAATTTGTTTTGGTTAAGATAAAACTAGAATTTGTTATGGGTTTTGTAAAAGAAATATATCTTTCTATTTGATCAAGTTTGCATTATTTGTTTAATGAAATATTTAATTATAAACTTGTGCTAACTTGAAATAATTTTCATAAGTATCTTGAATATTTTCTTGAATTTTAACCTACCTTAATATAAATTAAATTATGTTGATAATTTATGTGTTTCTTTTCATAAATATTTGAAATGTAAGATAAGTTTAAAAATAGGAGGAGGATTTTTATGCCTATGAATTCTTTTCTGGAGCTTTTAAAGACTTTCTTATAGAACTATTTTATTTCATTAAAATGTGGTATAGACTTGTTAATAATAATTTTGCATTTTTGCCCGAGGAGTAACACTTTTTATACGAAGGCTATTTCTTTAATGTAAAGTAACTTAAAAAAAATTGCCTTCGTCAAAAAATGTAATTTAATAGTAATAAATTTGTATGCAATGATTTTGTATAAGTTTCGATGTGGATTAATTAAAAATCCAATTATCTTTAAGAAATGAAGGTAATTTTATAACGCTGGTATAAGAAGGAATTTAATCATGAATAATGTTGGCTCAAGAATTAATTTTGTGAATGTTTTCTAAAAACTGTTGCCTTGCCAAAAAAAAAAAAAAAAAAAAAAAA